>SJYQ01002439.1:235811-252307 GCA_006410935.1 Redunca redunca
CTCCCACTTGAACTTCCCTCCTACCCCTACCCCTCATCAACTCCTCTAGGTAGTCACAGAGCACCAAGCTGAGCTCCCTGTGCTATGTATCAACTTCTTACCAACTGGCTATTTCACACATTATAATATACATGTCAGTGTGTGTGAAATTTTTAAATGGAACACACTAGTAATATAAAATTAGGTGGCAATTTGCAGTTAAAAAACACTGGTCAACCATTTTTTAAGTATGTTGCTAATCCTTCGACTCTGGCTCAATTCCAATTTAAATAATTGTTTATACATATTATTTTACAATTTCTTTCCAATGAACTAATCTTCAAAATCTGCCTTAAATTGCAATTGGCATTTTCTTTTTTTACTTGCTTATTTTAAGCCAAAAAGGATATTTATTAACTTGTTAAAAAATAAAGCTAACTTCAGGCATTGATGTATCCACATGATGAAATAATAATATCACATATATTTTTCTTTAATCTTTCATACTTTTTTCTTTTGTGTTGGCATTTTTTAAATTAATAAAACAGGTTTCTTACCTGGCAGCCTATATAGATTTGTCTCTGGCATTCACTTTCCATGGAGGAACACTCAGGTTATCAAGGTATCATAATCCTTCTACTAAAAATGCAAAGAATGCAAATCACCAATTTCCTGAATAAAAGTAATTTTAAAAATCTGTATTTTCCAAAGACTATCTACTTATTGTATAGACAATCCATTTCTAGCTGAATTACATTTACTGCTAAGTTAAAACACACATATGTGTGTTACTTGTGTTTCTAAGAACCCCCCAAAATAGCTTAAATATTCTATTAAAAAACTGACAAATACAAATCATGAAAACCGGTAAGTCTCATTAAATATATGTTGGAATATAGGGAACAATATCTGAGTGAATCTTAAATGTTTAACCTCCTCCAGATAACATTGCTATTGCCAGCAAGAGAACTAGATACAACCCACATTATGAAGCTGGGTTATGATTGTCCAATCAGTACTTACAATTTGAACTATGGAAAATTATTTATTGTAATTATCTGATTATTAATTTACAATGCTATTATTAATACTTACTTTGTAAGATTGTTTTGAGGATAAAGTGGTGTATCTTGTAAAAATGTTAGCATCAAACACAATAAAAATCACTTATTAGAAATTATTCATTTTTATTTGTTCTTCTTCTAACAATTTGATTTTCTTTAAATTTTAAAATACACAAATGTTTCCAAACCTCTTTCTAATATTAATAAGAATGCTTAAATAATCATATCTTTATTGAAATTTTCTTCCTAAATTACATGATTATTGATACATGGATAAGTATTGTGTTTTTACATGTTGAAGTCTGTAACACAAATATTAAGGGATATGATTATGAATGGTTGTGATGGTTAATTTTATGTGTCAGCTTGATTGGGCTATAGAATGCCCATATATTTAGTCAAGCATTGCTCTTGATGTTTTCAGGTGAGATTAACATTTAAACAGGTAGACTGAGGATTGTTCTCCTGAATGAGGTTGGGGATAATCCAATTAGCTGGTGGCCTAAATAAACCAAAAAGGTTTACCCTCTCCTGAGTAAAACAATTCTTCTGCCTGACTGCCTCTGAATTGGGCCAATGACTTTCTCCTGAATTTGGACTCAAACTGAAATATTGCTCTTCTGGGTCTGTCATCTGCCATTCTTCAGACTGAAACCACTCCATTAGCTCTCCTGCTGCTTAGGCCTTTGTATTCTGAATGGAAGTACACTCTCAGCTTCCTGGTTTCCAGCTTGCCAACTCACCCTGCAGATCCTGGAATTTGTCACCTTCTATAAGTGGAAGGAACCAATTACTTATAGTAAATCGAATCATATATGTATATGATCATGGACAGAGGAACCTGGAGGGCTACAGCCAATGGGGTCACAAGAGTCAGACATGACTTAATGATTGAACAACAAAAAAATATGATCTCTTAGTGGTTCTGTTTATCTAGAGAACCTCACTTATAAAATGATGTTTTAGGTAGTTTTTGAAAAGCCATATTTATCAAGTTATAATTTACATCCATAAATTTCCAAGTCTACAAAAGAGACATGCATTCCTGTGCATGTCTCTGTTTCTGTGTCTGTCTCTACAAGTTTTCTTTTTCTTTTCCAGAAAGTTGTTTACACAGGTTGGTATAGTAATAATACTTGAGGATGAGTGGAAATATAACTGAAACAAGATTCAAAGATGGATGACAAGGTAGTTACACTTTATGGGCCTTGGAAGCAGATGCCAATTTTGTCTTGGAAGTGATATAATACTGTAGAGAGAGCACAGATTTTAAAGTATGTAATTCCAAAGAATGAATGAAAAGTCCTGTGTTCTTACATAGTCTGCTTAATCTTCCTGACATTCATTTGAGAAATGAGAGGAAATACTCACTTCACTATATTCTCTTAATCTATAAACATGATAGCATCTATCTATTGTTTAATAGAATAAAAAAGATATTAAGAAGATGATTAAGTAATACCACAGGCAGTATTAGGTTTTACAAGACAATGACCATTTTTGATATGGAGAATGACCTGATCAGAGCTATTCTTTAATGTAAAATCAATTTGATGCTGAGATATTGGAACAATAACCAGTTCAAAAATGTTCTTCAATATTTAATACTGATCAAATAATGACATGCTTTGTCATAGTTACGCTTGGATTCATGGCAAGAGAGGAGTTGAAATAGACTTGATTAAGGCTTCTATGGAAATGACAAAAATGAAGAATTGATTTTTTATCAAGATGAAGATATTCATTTGAGCCAGATAAAATTTGAAATTACAGACCTAGCTTATCAACACAATGGAATAGGTCAATAGGAGAGAGACCGAGAAAAACTGAGGGTTAGTCACATGGTGCCATTAAAAGTGAATTCACTTCACTTTATATACAAAAACAAGGCTGGAGCAGTGAAAGACAGGCAAGGGAGTTAGCTGGAGGATGTAGAGTCTGGGAAGCCAAAAGAATATATTCTCAAGGAGCGATTCAGAGCCAAGATATTTGAGTCAAAGGAAGGAAGGCAGGATAAACATATTGAAAAAGGAATATCATTTTTTATTGGTGTTTTACTATATTGTGTGTTTTCAGAAATATTTTAAAACAATTCTGAGAAGTAAAAATCTGATATTCACAAAATCGTAATAGGTTGACCAAAGTCATACAACTAATAAAATGGAGAACTAAAATTCTATCCTAGATATTAGAGAAAGAGAGACATATAGGGTCTTTTGAAGTTGTCATAAGGAGAATGCTGGACATCTTTAAAAAAGTTATTTTAGGAGGAGAGCGGAAGCATAAGGGAGATTTAAAAAAAATAAAAAGTGAACAGATAGTGAGAAAATGGTCTTTCAAGTGTTAAAAAAGAGGAGACCAAGATAGTTAACTCAAGGGATTAACAGTGTCAAAGGGGAGATCTCTAGAGGTAGATCAAATTATAATTGCTAGTCAAAAAGTTTCAGAGAATAAAACTTTCAGAGCAATCAAATATCATCACTTCCTGGAATGCATTTCTGTAGCTGACAATTGAAATATATATATTTAAGTGTTTTTGAGACTTTTAAACAAGGGGAAGCACTATTGTTTTAACTCTTAGCATTGTTTGAAACATATAAGAAAGAACTGTGTGTGCTCAGTCACTCAGTCTTGTCCAACTCTGCCACCCCATAAGCTGTAGTCCACCAGGCTCCTCAGTCCATGAAATTTTCCAGACAAAAATACAGAAGTGGGATATCATTTCCTACTCCAGGGCATCTTCCTGATCCACAGATCAAACCCATAGCTTTTGCATCTCTTGCACTGACAGGAGGAGTTTTTACCACTGAACTATCTGGGAAGCCCCATAAGAAAGGCAAGGGATCTCTAATATTGTAAAAGACCTATTTTGTTGTGGGTGGAGCCTTATTTCTTGTGTTTCCCCTGTGTCTGTTTGACAAATGTTTGCCTGTATTTTAAGTGTGTCTGTGGTCTAGGGGGAGGGGGGCTTTGCTTTTTCCAGGCAATATTTGCAGAAATACAGGCTGAAAGAGTAGATGAGGACACACACACACAAAACATAGAGACCATAGAGATGTGCCTTCATCTCACACTGTCAAGAAACCATAAAATCATTTGACATCATCCCAGTTAACATACATTGAATGTTGGTCACGTGCTAAGGGCCTTTTCTATGCTTTTGCATGTTTAATCCTTTTCACAGTCCTCAAATAAAAGTATTACTATGATATCAAATTTGTAAAAATGAAAAATCTATAATTTGCCTGAAATCACAAAATAGTAATTACAAGAGCTAGGCTTGAGTTTTGGACTTACAGCTCCAAAGCCAAGTTCTTAATGTCTGCCCTACTGCTTTTGTAAAATAGACACTGTGAGGAGAAGTCACAATCAGATGATTATTCTTCTGGGGCAGCCACAAAAATTCCCCATGTGTGAGAGATTTTTTTTTTTTTTCCAGATATGGTTATTCAAGATGATCTGGGAAGAGGATAATATTGGGGTGAAAAAACATGTTTTGGATCTGCCTTCCAAATGGCAGATCTGTGGACCATATGATTGTGGCAGGATGGTTTAGTTTTCCCAGGTATTATATTAACAAGATGTAAAACTGTGACTGTACCAATCCCAATCACTCTTACATGGAATATCTAGGGAAACTAAGTAATTAATGGCAGTTACCTTGGGCTTTTGAGTTCAAAAAGCTCAGCTTATGAATAAGAATACAATACTTGGGAAAAGTTATATTGAGAAAGAATATTTTCCCTGACTTTCAGGCTGAAAGAGATGAGAAAGAAAATAGTTTTCTTTTAAAACTTAGGGGACAGAGAATAGAAAGCCACTCTGATCTTACTCTTATCAAAAATTTTATGCTACAACTAAAGATCCCATGGGGCTTCCTTGTAGCTCAGTTGGTAAAGAATCTGCCTGCAGTGCAGGAGACCCGGGTTCCATCCCTGAGTTGGGAAGATCTCTTGGAGAAGGAAATGGCAACCCACTCCAGTATCCTTGCCTGGAAAATCTCATGGACAAAGGAGCCTGGAGGGCTGCAGTACATGGAGTTGCAAAGAGTCGGGCACGACTGAGTGACTAACACTAAAGATCCCATATGCCTCAATAAAGATTGAAGATTCCTCATACCTCATATCTGGCACATCCAGATAAATAAATAACAATTTTAAGAATTGTCTTCTTTACCACACCTTACCACATATGCATGGGGACATAAAGTATAGAGAGTCCCATGGATGCAAGAACGGAGCAGCATTGAAGTATTGAATTGTACTTCCTTTGACTGCTGGGCCAGGATGGGATTCTGATCCTTTCTGCAGCTCTGTAGGATGATCACAATGACTGTTGTCCAGTGTTCTCACATCTATATGCAGCATATGTCACAAATTCTCCTTCTTAGAACGCCTTCTTATCCTGCCTTCTTGGACTCCACTCCTTCTCCCTCCCACTTCTTTGTATTTTCATTTTATGATTCTTCATTTCCATCATCTTAAAGTGTTGCCATAATGTATAAATTAAAATTTCATTTATTCTCAGAGCTTCATAGATGATCTCCATTAAAATAACTCTTAAATTTATATCAATAGTTGAATCCCTTCTTTGACCTCCAAACCACAATATTTGTTTTAACAGCTTCATCGCTTGACAGTTTAGCAAGTTTTATCAAACTTAAAATGCCAAGAACTAACTCTTGAGCCCCTTTCCTACTCCATCCCAAAGTTGCTTTTCCTATATTCTTTCCCCACCAATAAATGACTCAATTTCCCCATATTTCAGTTTATAAAACTTACAATCATCATTCTTTCATTTACTTATTCAGCAATATATGGTGGTGGTCGTCGTTTAGTCACTAAGCTGTGTCCTACTCTTGTGACCCCATGGTCTGTACTCTTCTGCCCATGGGATTCTCCAGGCAAGAGTACTGAAGTGAGTTGCCATTTCTTTCTCCACAGCAATTTTTATATATATATATATATATATATATATATACACACACATATATATCGAGCATCTACTAAGTTTCACATACTGTGCTAAACAATTGCACAACAGTGAAGAAAACAAAGATGCCTGTCCTCTTGATGATTATAATTTCAAAAAATAAACAGAAATATCAGTTAAGTAGATTTGGGAGACCAGCAAGGGGAGCTCTCATTCCCTGTGACAACAGCTGAGTCAGTGAAAAGCATTCTTGGCGAGGACTCAGCCAGGGACAAATCACAGATTCTTTGTGTACTAGAGCCCCCACACAACCTTCCTTTCCTTTCTATAAAAGCCTTCTCCTTCCCTTTGCTGTTTGGGACTTAATANCTACTAAGTTTCACATACTGTGCTAAACAATTGCACAACAGTGAAGAAAACAAAGATGCCTATCCTCTTGATGATTATAATTTCAAAAAATAAACAGAAATATCAGTTAAGTAGATTTGGGAGACCAGCAAGGGGAGCTCTCATTCCCTGTGACAACAGCTGAGTCAGTGAAAAGCATTCTTGGCGAGGACTCAGCCAGGGACAAATCACAGATTCTTTGTGTACTAGAGCCCCCACACAACCTTCCTTTCCTTTCTATAAAAGCCTTCTCCTTCCCTTTGCTGTTTGGGACTTAATATGTGGTTCTCCATGATTCCAGATCTCAACTTGCCATTCTCTGCTGATTCTGAATAAGTCCATCTTGCTGGAGAAATCTGTCAGTCTGTTCATTTCAGGTCAGTATTTTGTTGGCCTGCACTAGGACCCAAGAGGAGCCTGAACATCTGCTTTGGTGAGCAAACAGGTGTGATACCCACAATGGAGCCCATTGGTATTTACTGCTTTTCTTGTCAACCCTGGAGTTTGAATATGTCTAATACAACAAAGCTCACATTCTCTTTGCTTTCTGAAGCTCTCCAAGTTAAATGGCAACCTACTCCAGGAGGATGGAGAATCCCAGGGACGGCATCTGTGGGCTCGCACAGAGTCAGACATGACTAAAGCAACTTAGCAGCAGCAGTAACAACAAGTTTTATTCAAGATCTATTTAAAGGTTTCTTCTTTTTGGTTAAAGCCTTGTTCTCCATGTGAGTACTCATTTGGCACTTTGGTCTGATTTGAGACCAGACTGTTTCACTGAAGCTGGCTAACCTTCATATCATTTCCTTTGGAACCCGAGCTGCTTATCCTGAAACTGGCTAGTCCTCAGCAGATTCCTGTGGGAAGATGAGCTGTTTCTCTGAAACAGCGCTAGGTTTTTCAGCTTTCAGCTGATTCTTTTGGAAAGGCTGTCTTCTGGAGACTGGGAGAAAAAAAAAAAAAATGGAAAGAGAAAGCTTTCAGCCTGACTCCACTGGGGCCAAGATCTCTCCTTTGAACTTGGGATTTGTTTGCCAGCTGTTTGAATTAAACCATGTGTGCTATAGGCTGTTTGGAAATTCTTCTTTGCTCAGGAGGAAAAGACTCTAAGAAATGGAATTCCAGTTATTTAATATTTTGAAGCCCCCATTCCTCCCACCCCACACAGGAACTCTGTCTTATCTTAAGCTTAAAATTGCATTTGTTTTTATTCACATTTCTAACTTTAGTTAGACTGACCTGAGCAAAAGCAATTTAGAGTATCAGTGGCCATCATGGGGAACTTTTGAAATCTTCAAATTTAATTTCCTAAAAACTGAAATGGACTATGATAGCTGAAAAATTTTCAGAGCTGAGTGGAATGCTTATTTTAATTGGTACTTTGAACCTTCCCAAAATTATCAGGAGTCTAAAGTTGCCTTTCTGAAAAACAAGATCTTAAGATTAACCAAGGCAGACAAGTAATTAGTGAAAGATGAAATGGCTCACAAAGTCTCAGGCTCTTTTTCTTTGGATTTTCATCTCAGGCTTCCAATCTGGCACCATCTTCCTCTCCGCAGGATCCTTATGGTCAGACTCCACCTCTGGAACCATATACTCTTCCTTACTTTCTGTACTACATACACCTGCAATATATCCTTAACATCCTCCCACCCCATGCTAATTCTCTGGGCTTCCCTGGTGGCTCAGTTGGTAAAGAATCCCCCTGCAATGAGGAAGACATGGGTTCAATCCCTGGATTGGGGAGATCCCCTGGAGAAGGAAATAGCTACCCACTCCAGTATTCTGGCCTGGAGAATTCCATGAACAGAGGAGCCTGGGGGCTACAGTCCATGGGGTTGCAAAGAGTAGGACAAAAGTGAGTGACTGAGCCACATAAATTGTCAGTGAAGGGCAGGCACAACATTAAATAAAAACCACTAACTGGGAAAGTATCCAGAATCAGCCTACTAATTTGTTATATTATCAGGCTTGAGCAATTGTTAATAAGGACATTATCAGGCTGATCCCTAGGGCTCTTCCAAATTCTGTTGATTCAGGCTTTCACACAAACATTTAATAAACTAGTTCATGACTATTAAAATTGACTTCAGATTGTTTTTAAAAAAAATTTGGGGGGGGGGATTACTCGGTGGTCCAGAAGTTAGGGCCCCACATTTTCACTGCCAAGGTGTGAGTTCAGTCCCTGGGCAGGGAACAAGTCACACACAAGACCAAAGCAAATTTAAAAAAAAGAAAAAGAAAATTCTGGTCTTTCTTTTCTTCCTTTAGATATCGATTCCATTTGTGTAGCTTTTAACTATGTTTATTAATGGTCTGAACAAAGGCCTTCCCCCTTTTGATAAAGAAAGCCATAGGGGAATGGGAAGCTGTCCATCCCAGATTTCTCTCACACTCTGGATGAGCCACCTCTAATGAAAGTCATCAAACTGCTTAATATCCAGCCTGATCAAATGAAGCCTCCTAAGTGAAACAAAACCCCTTCTTGTTTCTGCTATGGTTACAAAGAGCCAGGTCCCTGAAAAAGCGATTTTTAACAAATTTAAGTGATTTGGACACCTTCAGCCTTCTCAGTCAGTTCAGTTCAGGTCAGTCACTCAGTCATGTCCGACTCTTTGTGACCCCAGGAATCGCAGCACGCCAGGCCTCCGTGTCCATCACCAACTCCCAAAGTTCACTCACACTCACGTCCATCAAGTTGGTGACGCCATCCAGCCATCTCATCCTCTCGTGCCCTTCTCCTCCTGCCCTCAATCCCTCCCAGGATCAGAGACTTTTCCAATGAGTCAACTCTTTGTATGAGGTGGCCAAAGTACTGGAGCTTCAGTTTCAGCATCATTCATTCCAAAGAACAGCCAGGACTGATCTCCTTTAGAATGGACTGGTTGGATCTCCTTGCAGTCTTCTTCAACACCACAGTTCAAAATCATCAATTCTTCGGCACTCAGCTTTCTTCACAGTCCAATTCTCACATCCATACATGACTACTGGGAAAACCATATCCTTGACTAGATGGACCTTTGTTGGCAAAGTAATGTCTTTGCTTTTCAATATGCTATTGAGGTTTGGTCATAACTTTCCTTCCAAGTAGTAAGTGTCTTTTAATTTCATGGCTGCAGTCACCATCTGCAGTGATCTTGGGGCCTCCAAAAATAAAGTCTTACACTGTTTCCACTGTTTACCCATCTATTTCCCATGAAGTGATCAGACCAGATGTCATGATCTTTGTTTTCTGAATGTTGAGCTTTAAGCCAACTTTTTCACTCTCCTCTTTCACTTTCATCAAGAGACTTTTTAGTCCCTCTTCACTTTCTGCCATAAGGGTGATGTCATCTGCATATCTGAGGTTATGGATATTTCTCCCTGCAATCTTGATTCCAGCTTGTGCTTCTTCCAGCCCAGCATTTCTCATGATGCAATCTGTATATAAGTTAAATTAGCAGGGTGACAATATACAGCCTCGACGTACTCCTTTTCCTATTTGGAACCAATCTGTTTTTCCATGTCCAGTTCTAACTGTTGCTTCCTGACCTGCATACAAGTTTCTCAAGAGGCAGGTCAGGTGGTCTGGTATTCCCATTTCTTTCAGAATTTTCCACAGTTTATTGTGATCCATACAGTCAAAGGCTTTGGCAAAGTCAATAAAGCAGAAGTAGATTTTTTTCTGGAACTCGCTTGCTTTTTTTGAGATCCAGCCTTCTAGCCAGGCTATTAAATTCTTCTCAACTCTTAATGATGAGACTTGGAGGAAATGTAGGTGGTTTTCCCAATATTTTCCCTTAGACAGCTTGAAAAAAATTTCTCCACATTCAGGACCATTGTCTTCCAGTCCTGACTGACTGAAGCCACAGTGTCAGTGCTTAATCCCACTACCATGAAAGAGCTCCAACTCAGATTATTAAAACTGCTAAAATCATGGGGATTGATCTTTAGTGAACCTCAAGATGCTCCTGTTTCCGAATCTATTTTCTCTCTCTCTCTCTTCTCCCCAGTTCTTTTGAGAGATACATTCTTTCTAGTTTATCCATCATAACCTTTTATTAGGCTAAAACTTCTTAGAGAACAAGCATGTTGACATTTCCTTCTCTCAAAAGAGGTAATTAATCCTAGAATTTAATAGCAGTCATCAACATAACCCACCAGATAATATAAATGACTCTTGAACATCTTTTATTCTATCTCTGACAGGACTAGAATTGCTTCTGGAAGCACTGATCTTTGGTTTATTGACTCAGCTTTCACTTTTCTTGGACAAAATCTTAGACTGATTTGAGAAAATTCACAGCGTACCTCCTATCATGATTCAAGTGGGCCCGACAAGGCATCTTTCCAGAATTAATCAATTCCCATAACTAAAGATGTCTTTCAGTACGTGAAACCAACAATAGACGATCACAAGGCTCATCATCTCTGTACTAGCCTCTGCAATACTCCCATTACACCTGCTAGGAGATCTAAGAGCTAAGCCTGAAGGTTTGTCCAAGAGCTCTGAGGAATAAACAACATCATCACTCTTTGACACCTAGTTGTTTCTAACCTCATATATTACCTCTATTCCCATTTGAAGTAGCAAATTCTTCACTGTAATAGATTTTTGGTGTGTGTTCTTTAGTATTGCAGTTGATAAAGATGGTCAACTGTTTTTTGCCTTCACTTGGGAAGAAAACCAGTTCATGTGGAAACACCTCAGAGTTGTACTGAGAATTCTTATTTCTCCCAAATCCTTAGATTTGATTTGGATGACATAAAATTCCCTGTAGTTTTCTTTGCCAGCTCTGTGTAGATGGTAATTACCAATGTGTGGATGGATGATTTGCTTCTTTGCTCCTCTTCTCAAGGCTCTTCATGTGAAGACAGCATTCATTTCTAAAACATTTTAGTCTTAAAGGGACATAAGGTTGGCAAAGAAAAATTGCAATTGCCCAAACCCAGGTTTTAAATTTAGGATATTTTATATCAAAACAAGTACTACACCTAGGTCCATAAAGATTGTACAGTGTCTTAAGTTTTCCAAAACCCCAAATTAAGTGCCAACGGAGAAGTTTTCTTTGGTTGGCTGGTTATTTTCTAAAATGTGTTTCAAAACCTTTTCTTATAACCAAACCTGTCTATGTTTTACTCAACAATAAAAAATCCAACCCAATTTAATGAGGAAATCTGGATAGCATAAAATTCATAGTCTTAAAGAAGAGTTTAATGAACCTACCTGTTATTGGTCTTCCCAATTATCAGATTCCCCTTTTCTTTGTTGTATATAAAAAGGAAGGGGATGCCATTGGGCTGCTTATTCATATCAGGGGAATGAATAAGTATATTCCCTTATACAAAGAATAAGTCTCCTTACCCAAAAGATCCTTCAGCCAGTAACTGGATCATGTGACACAGGACACTGTCTTGCCTTATAATCATTACAACCACTGCTTTTTTGGTTAAGGTCACCAAGAATATTGTTGTGGTAGCCTCTTTAATCATTCCTGTACCTAACAAAGCATAGCCCTCCAGAATTCACATAACACTCAATGATTCTCAGCCAGCTGCTTCACCCCCTATGAAGTTATTCTGCTAATTGCTTTTCACATAATTATTTTGTATTATAAGTACCTTCACGTGGCCACTCTTCTCTCCTCCATTACACATGGAGTCCTTTCATGACTTCTTGCTGATGAACCATCATCCTTGTAGGGATCTACAGGAAATCCCACTGACTTCTCACTGGAGGTTCTTATTTAAAAGGCAATAATAGCGGATGTCATGCTGGATGTGCTACTGAAATATTATTTTGATTTTGTCAAGGCAGTATCTTTAGTAATGGATTCCTCAGCCAACCAGTCTAAATCACACACTCTTACACTAGTTTGTACTTTAGACAAAAACAAAGCTACAAATATTTATCCTGATAGTATAAAAACTTTCAGAGTAGCTCATAATTTCAGAATGTTGTGGAAGCAACATGAATTACTAACTTCCAGGGAAAATAAAATTTTGAATGTCTCCTATGCTCAGGAATTACCAAAGGTGGTACTTTTACCAGACACTTTAGCTATTAAGATTCTAAACACACTAAACCTGACTTCCTGGAAGCTAAGTAAAATTACTGTTATATCTACAGGGAATGATGCCATTACAGAGACAAACTTCAGCCAAATTTCTGTTGTGGTGCAAAGGGCTCTTTCTTCAAATAATAATTTAGGAAAACTGGTTAGAGTAGTCTAACAATGGGCCTCAGAAAAATAAAATAAGATTTGCAATTACTGGTCGGATAAAAAAAGAGAAAGCTCTACTATGGATCAAATAACCACTCTGACCAAATACCAGAGACTCAAAAACTCCCACTCCTCAACCTTATACATGCATTAAACTACTGGTTTATTGGGAAAAGTATAACCTCCATCAATCAATATAGGTGGGAAAATAGTAACGAGGCCATAAAAAGCATTTCCTTCACTTGCCCCACTTATCCAAATACAATCCATGTAAACTCATATAGCTCCAGACATTTTAAATTATTGAATGGGCCAATTGACTCCTGGGAAATAAATTTCATATAATTTACTCTTCCTAGTGGACATACATATATTTTAGTCATGATCTGTACTTTTTCATTGGGCTAAAGCCTTCCCTTGTAGCCAGGCTAGTGCTTCTTCTACGAATAAATTCCTTTTGGAAAACACTACCTTAAGTTGGGGAATGCCTCTTGAACTTCATGATGATGGAGGAAACCATCTAACTAGCTAAGTGCTTTGATAAGTCTCTTCTGTTTGGCTTGTTTTATTACACTTTATCTGAACTTCCCAACCTGAATCCCCTATTTAGTTAAACACAGTAGCAACATTGTTGAGACTCAATTGGCAAAAGTGAAAGAGGACCTACTTTGGCCAAAATGTTGCGTTTGGTCCTTCTAAATTTCAGATACACTCCTGGACCTTATAAAAATTCACCCTATGAGATAGTCACAAGACACTCAATGCCCTTGGTTCATGCCTCTTTTTATCTACAACTGATAAAAGGAGAGGTGTTCCACTATTGCAAAGTTCTAATTCCTTCTATTAAAAATAACCATGCTTTAGTAGAGGTATCTTTTCACAGTATCCTCTTGGGAGATAAAGACCTTACATAAGCACCATATAACCTGAAGATTTGTCTTTTGAATTAGACATCTCCAGAAAATGCTTTTTCAGTCTTATCAGAAAACCTCATATCAAGTTATTCTAACCAATGCCTGTGCCACTGAACTCCAGGAAATACATTCTTAGATTCACGTGACACACGTAAAAAAGTATGCAGCTCTGACTGGACCAACACTTCACCTGATGGCTTGAAAGTAAAGATTCCCTGAATTGAATTAGATGTCATTTAATGAGACAGATTTTCCAAGATATCTGAAAGTGGTCTGTTGGAATTTTTGTTCCAAACCATTCATGATTACATAGCAGATACTCTCTAATGCCTATGGTTTTAGAACTATTGTTGATGTTGTGCAGTCACTTAGTCGTGTCTGACTCTTTGTGATCCCATGCACTACAGCATGCCAGGTTTCATGTCCTTTACCATCTTCTGGAGCTTCCCCAAACTCATTCCAATGAGTAAGTGATGCCATCCAACCATCTAGTCCTCTGTTTTCCCCTTCTCCTCCTGCCTTCAATTTTTCCCAGCATCATGTTTTTTTCTAATGAGTCAGCTCTTCTCATCCAATGGCCAAATTATTGGAGCTTCAGCTTCAGCATCAGTCCTTCCAAAGAATATCATAGTTAATTCCCTTTAGTATTGACTCGTTTGATCTTGCAGTCCAAGGGACTTTCAAAAGTCTTCTCCAACACCACACTTCAAAAGCATCAATTCTTCAGTGCTCAGTCTTCTTTATGGTCCAAATCTCACATTCATATATGACTACTGGAATAACAATAGCTGACTTTTTTGATCTTTATTGACAAAGTAATGTCTCTGCTTTTTAGTATACTGTCTAAGTTTGTCATAGCTTTTCTTGCAAGGAGCAAGCATCTTTTAATTTTATGGCTGCAGTCACCATCTGCAGTGATTTTTGAGCCCAATAAATAAAGTATTTCATTGCTTCCTAATCTGTTTGCAGTGATGGCAACAGTTACCATGATCTTAGTTTTTTTTTTTTTTTTTTAGTATTGAGTTTTAAGCCAGTTTTTTTTTCTTTTTTTTCACACTCCTCTTTCACCTTCATCAAGTGGCTCTTTAGTTCCTCATCACTTTCTGCCATAAAGGTAGTACATCTGCCTATCTGAAGTTATTGATAATTATCCCAACAATCTTGATTCCAGCTTGTGCTTCATCAAGCCCAACATTTCACATGATGTACTTTTCATAAAAGTTAAATGAGCAGGACAACATTTTACAGCCTTGAAATGCTCCTTTCCCAAATTGAACCAGTCCATTGTTTCATTTCTGGTCTAACTGCTGCTTCTTGACCTGCATACAGATTTCTCAGGAGGTGAGTAAGGCGGTCTGATATTCCTATTTCTTGAAGAATTTTCAACAGGTTTTTGTGATCCACACAGTCAACGACTTTAGCAAAAGTAGATGTTCTTCTGGAATTCTCTTCCTCTTCTTATGATCCAATGAATGTTGGCAATTTTATCTCTGGTTCCCCTGCCTTTTCTAAATTCAGCTTGAACATCTAGACGTTTTCAGTTCATGTACTGCCGAAGCCTAGTGATAGGACATCGGATTCATGATCTCCAAAGAAGATTTAGCTTCAGGACCAGGGACAAGGCTTGATCACACAAGAGCTTTTGTGTAGCAGCATTTTATTAAAGTATAAAAGGGGAGAGAGAAAGCTTCTGACATAGACAAGAAGGGGAATGAAGAGTACCCCACTTATTAATCTTATCAAGGCTTATATGTTTTTATCAGACCCACTCCCACAACAGAACAAGATAACAAGATTAGTCAGAAGGTTCTTGTTAAGGAGAGGTGTGTCGTCATTCAGTCACGTCCGACTCTTTGTGACCCCATGGACTGTAGCCTACCAGGCTCCTCCGTCCATGGGATTTTCCAGGCGAGTGTGCTGGAGTGGATTGCCATTTCCTTGTTAAGGAGAAATATGTCCTTAATATAGGATACGTTATTATACTGACTAAGGCAAAGCAATATAGAAAACCAACCATACAAACAAACCTTTGTCGTTTTCTCTTCCTTGAGAACCCCAGACCCATATCTTTTCCTTGAGAGCCTCAGACCCCTTCCTCTTCCTTGGGGACCCCAGACTTCTTAACAAGCTACTTAAGAATTGACTCTCTCAATAGCTTGGAGAATTTTGAACACTTCTTTCCTATGATGTGGAATGAGTGCAATCATGTGGTAGTTTGAACATTCTTTTGTATTGCCCTTCTTTGAGATGGGAATTCAATCTGACCTTTTTCAGTCATATGACAACTGCTGAGCTTTCCAAATTTGTAGGCATATTGAGTGCAGCCCTTTATTTAACCAGTGAAGTTCTTCAGTCGCGTCCGATTTTTTGCGATCCCGTGGACTGTAGCCTACCAGGTTGCTCCATCCATGGAATTTTCTAGTCAAGAACACTGGAGTGGGTTGTCATTTCCTTCTCCAGGGGATCTTCCTGACTCAGGGATCGAAACCAGGTCTCCTGCATTGCAAGCAGCAGCCCTTTAACAGGATCATCATTTAGGACTTCAAATAGCTCAACTGGAATTCCATCAACTTCACTAGCTTTATTCATAGTGATACTTCCTAAGGCCACTTGACTTTACGTTCTAAGTCAAGTTTGGATGTCTGTCTCTAGATGAGTGATCACACCATCATGGTTGCCTAGGTCACTGAGATCTTTTTGTAGAGTTCTCCTGTGTATTCTTGCCACATTTTCTTGATATCTTCTGCTCCTATTAGGCCCATACCGTTTCTGTCCTTTATTGTGACCATCTTTGTGTGAAATATTCCCTTGATATTTCTAATTTTTGCAGATATGTCTAGGCTTTCCCATTCTATAATTTTCCTCAATTTATTTGTACTGTTCTCTTAGAAAGGCTTTCTTATCTTTTCTTGCTATTCTTTGGACCTCTGCATTCAGATGGGTATATCTTTCATTTTCTTCTTTGCCTTTTGGTTCTCTTCTTTTCTCAGCTGTTTGTAATGCTTCCTCAGATGGCC
>SJYQ01002439.1:259187-295776 GCA_006410935.1 Redunca redunca
CTTTTGGACTCTGTGGGAGAAGGTGAGGATGGGATGATTTGGGAGACTGGCATTGAAACATGTATAATATCATATATGAAATGAATCGCCAGTCCAGGTTTGATGCATGGTACAGGATGCTTGGGGCTGGTGCACTGCGATGACCCAGAGGGATGGTACAAGGAGGGAGGTGGGAGGGGGGTTCAGGATGGGAAACATATGTATACCCATGGTGGATTCATGTTGATGTATGGCAAAACCAATACAATATTTTAAAGTAATTAGTTTCTAATTAAAATAAATAAATTTATAATATAAATAAATAAATATAATAAATCTGATTTCAATATTAACCATCTGGTGATATCCATGTGTAGAGATTGTCTCTTGTGTTGTAGGAAGAGGGTATTTGCTACAACTGGTGTGTTCTCTTGATAAAACTCTGTTAGCTTTTTCCATGCTGTATTTTGTATTTCAAGGACAAACTTGCCTGTTAACCCAGGTATCCCTTGATTTTCTACTTTTGCATGCCAGTCCTCTGTGATGAAAAGGGCTTTTTTTTTTTTTTAATGTTAGTTATAGAAGGTGTATAGTTTATCATAGAACCATTCAACTTCAGCTTCTTTGTCATTAGTGGTTGGGACATATACTTGGATTACTGTGATACTGAATGGCTTAACTTGAAAATGAACAGAGATCATTCTGTCCATTTTGAGACTGCACCCAAGTACTGAATTTTGGACTCTCGTTGACTATGATCTATGCCATTTCTCCTAAGGGATTGTTGCCCACAGTAGTAACTATAATTGTCATCTGAATTAAATTTACCCATTCAAATCATGCTATTTCACTGATTCTTAAAATGTTGATGCTCACTTTTGTCATCTCCAACTTGATTACTTCTAATATTCCTTGATTCATGGACTGAACATACCAGATTCCTATGCTGCCAGGAGCCAGCATGAGAAATCCCGCCTGTGGCAAAGGTCATGAGAAAGGAGGCCTGGCATATTCAAAGGTGGGATCAGGCCTCAGGGGTACCCCTGGACTTTCTTGAACATCTACCCCCAAAACCAGAGTCTGCCTGCCTTACTGCATTAGGCTTTTTGCTTATGTTTCTGACATTAACAGAAGCTATCCCCGACCACCTTTCTCTGGAGAAAATCAACTTAGGGCTCTAGTTAATAATTCTCCTGGACATGAGAGGAATATTTAAAATCAAACCCTCTCTGTTAGCATGCTAGCTTTCTTGGCAGGTTTATCCAGATTCTTACAGCTACACATATGATTATTCACAGCTTCCCAACTGTGAGAGGCACGGGAAGCCTAAAGCATAGAGCCTTTCAAAGAGTTAAAAGTTATTAGAGTAGTGCTGGTGTAGGATTTCATTATTGGGCCAATGCTTGTTGCTAAGTTCCCATATCTCTTATCTGCTGTGCACCTGGGAGTGCATTAGTTAACATAGTTGGAATGTAAGAAAAGAAAATAGTAGCCTTGAAATTAACCACATCAGACTTTTGAGCTAATTGGTTCTTTCTTTGTTGTAACTTACTGCACCTTTGCTCTGTGAGAAATGTAACTTTGTTTGATACTTTCTGAGGCTGACATAGATTAGAAATATAAAGAAAAAGCACTTTGAGGAAAAATAAGTATTTTGGTTGAGCAGCCTTTATGAAAAGAGGGTCATAAAATGTGCACAGGCCTCCAAGGCCAGAAGATAATGTATACAACATTGTTTATGGAAAAGGTATATGTGGGGCCCTAAACGGGAAACCTTGAAAAAGATGGGCTAGCTTTGCGGTCGGAAACTAAGATGGCACCTGGTGGAAGAGATGGGGGCATGGTCTATGTTCTTTGTCAAAACTTCTGATTGGCTCTCTTGATTTCTGTGCATGTGGAAAGCGCCTGATCACCATAGACTCCTGTTATAATGATGGCACATGACGATTTGACCTTTAACGTGATTGGTGCAATTATGGAAAGTCCCTCGCAAACTGCCCCCCCCCCTTCCCGCTGTTTGCCTTTATAAGTAGGGAGTTTGCAACAATAAAGCAGAACTGCACTAGACGGAACCCCTGTAGCGTCTGATTGTCTCTCACTAACCGAGGGGCTGGGTTGGCGGACAGCAGGCTCACTTTTCCTCGGGACCCCTCAGTTCTGCTGAGGGAAGTTCCACTGCCTCTCTCTCTTTCTGCAGAGCGCCCCCCGCAGAAACTGGCGCCCAACGTGGGGCATGCAAAGCGGACGGATGGAGGTGGTGACACCGTGTGGCTCTGAAAGAAGGAGCGATGAGGGACCCTAGGCTGGTTGCAGCATGGAGCTCCCCTTGAGGAGTATCACCCGAGGTAAGCCGGACTTCAAGGTGGGGCCCCTCTTCTTTGAGGGAAGTAGAAAAATCTCTCCTGACTTATCTTCCTTCTGATCTGTCCTTAATTCCTTTTTTTCGGGAGTTTCAGTGAACAGGTGAACGGTTGCAAAGGTAATTGATGAGTCCCGGCTAGGGCTACACTCTGGTGGACTCTGAAGGCCCTGCAACAAGTGAGCCTCAGTAACTAGAGCCCAACTGGGTGAAACTCTCCTTTAAACATTCTTAACTGAGGATGTGGCCTAAAATCTTCCCTGTGGGCACGGGTCAGGCACTTAAAAGCCGTTAGGGCGCCTGCCACTTGAAGGGGGCCAGGATAAGGGGGTCACGGAACGGGATGAAAACCTTTAGGGTGTCCCCCCCTCCCCAGCAAGAAACTTCCGTGCAATGACGCAGGCACATAGTTTCAAAAGCATACCACAAGCCCAACTTTCTGGCCGCCACCACTCCCGGTAGGGTTTTTGGTGGTTGTCCTCAGTGACTTTTCTTTCTGTTCTCTCTTGGCAACATGGGAAATAACATTGGTAAATCTGATGAGCCCGCACTCAGGGCACTGAGATATATGCTCATAAGCAGGGGACTTGAGATTTCTGACGCTCAGGCCGTTAAGGTCTGGGGGACCATTGTACAGTTGGCCCCCTGGGTTACTTCAGCCAATCTGTTCTCTTGGGACACTTGGGATAGAGTACAAACCCTTGCTAGGCAGCGAGAGGTTCAATACGGTGAGGAGCCCCCCTTAGGGTTCTGTCTGACCATTTCGGCCCTCAAGTTCTGCTTTTTGCGAAGCCAGGAGCATGTCACTGATACAGGTGCCCCCAATTCAAAGTCAGAAAAACAATGGGAAAAATTTGACGAGGAACGAGTCATGTCGGACCAAAATATAGCAAAAGAGACTGTAGGGAATAAAGACTCTAGAGCAAATAGTGGGCCATGGGAGCCTTTTGGGGATGATAAAGGGGTGGAAGAGAATAGAGACCCCTCTGATGCCTTGGGACTGGGAGCCCAGGGAAAAGATCTGTGCCCCTCCCTGCCTCCCCCATTTGAAGAAGTTTCGGGAGCACCTTGGGTGGGAAAGACAATGAGGTCACCCTGGAAAGGGCAAACCAACCCCGGGGACCCTTGGGGATTCCCGCTGCCCTTTATTGGCCTAACTCAAGCCTTTCCTGTAAACGTTAACCCGGGGGGAATAGGCCGGCAGCCTGGTACCCCTGGGAGGCCAGTGATTTAAAAGAGCTCAAAAAGGCAGTGGCAGAGGATGGCCCAAACTCCCTGTGGGCAGAAAATATTCTCCAGGGCCTGGCTCATCAACCTTGTACGACCCAAGACTGGAAGATGCTATGTAAGGCAGTGCTCCCCAGCAACACCTATATCAAGTGGTGTGCCTTTTTTAAAGAAAAATGTCATGCTCAGGCAAAAAAAAAATCAAGCTGCCAACCCTGCTATCACGGTGACTTTCGGGATGTTGTCAGGGGTGGCAGATCAATGGAGTACGGAACCTCAACAGGCCACCATCCCTGCTCCTTATACAGATCAGGTATGGGCCATATGCCTGGCCGCCTGGAAAAAGCTTGCAGAGGGCCCCAGTGAGTCCCCTATATTGGGCATCACTCAAAAAAATAGTGATGACCTCTCCACCTTCATAGATCGGGTGGAAAAGAGTATACAGGGGAAATTCCCTCCAGGGCCCCTGAGAGATCAATTTGTTAAGCTATTAGTCTGGGAAGGGATGAACTCAGACCATAAGTTGGCTTGCATAGGACAGAAGGACCGCTCTATGGAGCGATGGATTATAGCCACCAAAGACGTGGGGACACAGAGTCATCAGACCCGCTCTATTTTGACTGCCCTTAAGGCCCAGACTGAAGCCCTTACCAAGGCAATGACCAAGGCCCTCTCTGCTATGATGGCCTCTGGGGGGACCACATCTAAGTGACCCCTAGTCCCTCCAAAATCGGGTCGATGCTTTGGCTGCGGACAAGAGGGACACGTTAAGGAGTGCCCTCGAGGCGAGGGAAAACCTACTGGTCGAAGACCCCCCACTACTCCATGCTCCCGATGTAGGAAGGGATATCATTGGAAGGCAGAGTGCAAATCTAAGTCTGATAAAGATGGCAAGCCTTTAAACTAGATAAGGGGCAACCCCCAGCCCCATCACCCCAAGGGGGATCTCGTTTCTTACTAGATCATGTTGAAAGGTTCCTTCGAAAACCCTCCCCCAGTTGTAGCTCGCTCCAACCCCCTGCAAGGCTAATGGGGATCAATAAGGCCAAAGAGCTTCCCAGAGCCAATTGGACTGTGCCTTTTGTGCCTGGATTAAGGCCTAAAATGGATATTACGATAGGAGGAAAGAGATTTTGATGTCTGATCAACACGGGAGCTGATCGGACCGTCCTCAGGGCAGAGGAGGTCCCACCTAGCTGGAAATTGGTCCCTGGGCCTCAATTATTGGGCATTGGGGGGAACACTCGATCTGAGGAGACTGCTGAATGGCTCCCCTGGAAAGATGTTGATGGCTCTACAGGAGGGGTTCGGCCCCTGATAGCTTCTGGGTTGAATGCAAATCTGCTTGGCCAGGATATTTTGGGACAAGCAGATGTATATATTACTACTGATTATAAGGGCATTTATGATGACCTCCTCGATGAGGAAAAATATCAGCAACATTATAAACATTCTCCCATTTCGAACTATAGGGGAGATCCTGAATTTGATAAATTTCACAAGGGAGAGCCTCTAACCCAATGGAAGGTGCCCCCCCAATCCTAAGGGCCACTGCCCCCCAGGTCCCTCCTATACAATGGAAACCCGGACCCCCAATATGGGTGGAGCAGTGGCCTCTTCCATCCACTAAGCTACAAGCCCTTAGAGAAATCATCTCTGAGCAACTAAATTTGGGACATATCCGCCCTTCTACTAGCCCTTGGAATACCCCGATATTTGTAATTAAAAAATCCTTGGGAAAATGGAGGATGTTACAAGATCTTAGAAAGATCAATGAGAGAATGATCATCCAAGGGACTCCCCAAAGGGGGTTACCCTGGATACCAGCTATTCTTATGTCTTATGGTAATTTATGTCTTATAATTTATGTCTTATGGTAATAGATATCAAAGACTGTTTCTTTTCTATACCTCTACAATCCCAAGATTGTGAAAAATTTGCCTTTTCGGTACCCCCCACTAACTTCAAGGGGCCTGATGAGCATTTTGAATGGACAGTTTTACCACAGGGGATGGCAAACAGCCCTGCCTATTGTCAAAATTATGTAAAAGATCTTCTCCAGACAGTTAGAGATCTAACATATATCAAATTGTATGTTTATACGGATGATATCATCTTGGGTGCCCCTACTGCTGAACAGCTGACAGAGCATATAAAATTTTACGAAAGTGTCTATCAAAAGGGAGACCCCATATATCCTCTGATAAAGTCCAGGTAGTCCTGCCTTTTAAGATTCTGGGATCTCAGCTGTCCCTAGAAGGTGTGAGCCCCCTAAAACCTCAGTTATACATCCAAGACTCCTACTCCCTGACTGGCCTACAACGGGTCTTGGGAGAACTCAATTAGCTATGACCCTGGATCCCCGTTTCGACAGGCCAACTTTTGCCCCTCTTTGATCTATTAAAAGATAGACAGCCCAATGATGACATAACCCTTCTACCTTCCCACAAAAAGATCTTTCAAGACGTTCAAAGGGCCTCAATGAGGCCCAGCTTGCCAGATATATTCCTGAAGAGAGTCTACAATTGTGGGTCCTGCCTAGTCCATCCTTACTTATGGCAGCCTTGGTCCAAGAGGGAAAGCCTCTACAATGGGTTCATGTCTCCTTGGGGGAAACTCCCCGAGTCTATACCTGTATAGATCAAATGGCTGACTTAATACAAAAGGGAAGAGATATTGCAGTCCAATGCTATGCGCATGAACCCGATAAAATTGTTATCCCATATAGACTATCAGATTTTGAATGGATTCAAAGGAACAATGGGAGGATAGCTTTAGCCCTGGAGGGGTACCTAGACATCCTTGACTCACATTATGGGCCACATAAATGGGTTACTTCTTTTGGCCGCCTAGATTGGAGGGTGCCCCAACTATTTCTCTTTAAGCCTATGCCAGATGCCCTCAATGTTTTTATTGATGGAGGAAAGAATGGTGCAGCAGCTGTCGTGTTCCAGCCGCCACAACAGTCACAACAGCCAGATCAACATATACGATAATATTTTCGGCCTTGTCAGGGGTCCGCACAGTTTAAAGAATTACTTGCTGCTGTTATAGCGCTCACAAAAGTCCCTGAACTTATGAATCTGTTTTCTGACAGTCTTTATGTAGTAAACTTGCTTCCAGGATTGCTAAATTCTCACATAAGGCTAGATGACAATCCTATTACCCCCCTTATGATACAAGCCCGTACCCTGTTACTTTAACGGGTTAACCCCATTTATGTACACCATCTTAGGGGTCATCAAAATTAACCTAGATTACTTTCAATGGGAAATTCCCTGGCCGATAGAGAGGCCTCCCTTACAATCCAAGCTTGTAACTTACAAGATGCCTATGAACTTCACAATCTTACTCATATAAGTTGGAGAGGGCTACATAAAAGGTTCCCACAGATCCCTATTAGAGAATTAAAAAAAATTTATACATACTTGTAAATCCTGTCTTCCTTATTTACAAGTACCACCTTTACAGCCCCCAGGAGTAAACCCTCCAGGGCTAAAACCCAATGTGCTGTGGCAAACTGATGTAACCCATTATTCTCCTTTTGGAAAACTTAAGTATGTTTTTGTGTCTATTGACACTTTACTCTCATGACTGCTGGGCTACTGCCCACACACGAGAAAAAGCATAACATGCTCAAAACCATTTTTTACAATGTTTTGTGACGTTGGGCCTTCCCCATCAAATAAAAACAGATAATGGCCCTTGCTTCATCAGCCAGAGCTTACAGAAATTCTTCCAACAATGGCACATTCGTCATAACACCGGAATCCCACATAACCCTCAGGGACAAGCCATAATTGAGCACCACCATCAAAATTTAAAGGCTCAATTACAAAAACAGAAAGGGGGAATAAGCCCTCATCAGCAACTTGGAATGGCACTCTTTACTCTAAAGATTTTAAAATTTTCAAAGAATGAACCGATACCATGATTTCAAAAACATTGGTCTAACCAAGAAATAAAACCTGAAATACAAGTAAGATGGAAAGACCCCATCACTGGCCAGTGGAAGGGGCCCAACCCACTCCTTACAATGGGAAGAGGATTCGGATGCATATTCCCCATTGGGGGCCCCAGCCCTATATGGGTGCCAGCAAAGAATCTTAAATTTACACCAAAAGGGAGAGGTCAAATCTTAAAATCTGACAAAGAGACACTCACATATTGAGCCCAGGAACAAAAAGTTCCTGAGGCGATCTTTTCTTTCCTTTCAGATCATCGATGCAGCGACCCTGGTGGACACTGCTCCTGGTGATCGTCGGATTACCTATCCTCTCCTTGCTGACCTTTGTCATTGCCACAGGCTGTGCAACAGTTTTTAGAATCTTTGAAGCCTGGGTTTAGCAACGCATCAACCATGAGGGAACAACAGTGTCAGCATCCGTGCTGGAAGTTCAACAAGCTCAGACCATCGAGGTTATAAACAACATATCCACTGCCTCTGCTCAGGGATTTCAAACCAGTTCGAACACCTGAGATCCGCCATGACAGGACTCTGACAGCAGCTTGGTCTCCACGCCAGAGCAATCAGGACGTTGGGTGTTTTGGCACACATAGACTGCGATGTGAGATACCCCAGCTTTTGTCTGACAGCTTTTCCAGTGTTAAATGACTCTAACAGGTGAAAAAGGGAGCAACAGATCTATGGGACTGGATACAAAATCCATTTACCTGGTTTCTATCTGATTGTTTTTGTTGTTTTACTTGTTGTAGTGTTAAAGGTTAAAAACCTCACAGCCCGCAATAGATGCTTACAACAAAAAATAGTTATGCTTGCCCAGGTCGTGGAAAAGGAGCACCACGTTGGGCACCCACAAAACCCCTGGATTAATGCTTCAAAAAATTAACGGAGACATTATATAAAAGGAGTTCTAGATGCCCATCATCTAGAGAGATTCTGCATAGCCCCCAAGAGGTGGCAGGATAGCCAATGACGGGTAAGACCCTCAGAGGAGGGCAACCTAAGATAGGCACAGCCACGAGAGGGGCTGGTGAGGCTGGAGGTTGACCAACTACAGCTTTACGCCTTGCTCTACAGAACATCAATACAAATGTCTCAGGGGCTTAAATAAAATAAAAAAGGGGGAGATGTGGGGCCCTAAACGGGAAACCTTGAAAAAGAAGGGCTAGCTTTGCGGTCGGAAACTAAGATGCACCTGGCAGAAGAGATGGGGGCATGGTCTATGTTGTTTGTCAAAACTTCTGATTGGCTCTCTTGATTTCTGTGCACGTGGACAGTGCCTGATCACCATAGACTCCTGTTATAATGATGGCACATGATGATTTGACCTTTAATGTGATTGGTGCAATTATGGAAAGTCCCTCGCAACCCCCCCTCCCCCTGCTTGCCTTTATAAGCAGGGAGTTTGCAACAATAAAGTGGAACTGCACTAGATGGAACCCCTGTAGCGTCTGATTGTCTCTCTTTCTTCGGAGCGACCCAGCAGGTATACAGAAAAAAATCCTGGTTTCGATAAGGGCAAAACTGCTGGAATGTTTGGGCTGACTCTGTATAACCTTGTATCTTTCATTCCCCATATGTACAAATTAAGGTATAAAAGTCCCTTTTTAAAATAAAGTAACGGTCCTTGTTCAAAGAAGCTGGGTCACTCCGTTTCTTTCTTTCTTTTTTTTTTCTCTCTCACTCTTTTCTTAGGCTGATCCCTTGGAGCATAGAGGCTCCCTGCGTTCACTTATCTGTCTGGGTTTCTAAGACCTGAAAGGGAAGACATTCTGCGTCTTCACTCCCTCGGCAGACCAGGAGGGCACCTGTGGCCTCTGTGAACAGGGCAAGCTCCTTGTCTTGGGACTTTATTGGCTTTCTATGTAAACCAAGTAATATCAGCCTCTTTCTCTCCTCTATTTTCTTATTTACAACATTCTTTCCTTATTTCTCTCTAAATCAATTGCCGACTCCGTCTGAGCTTCAAATTACCCTGGATCCACCAGGGTTGGACCCCAGCACTATGCAATATTGTTCTTTACAGCACTGAACTTTTCTTTCACCACCAGATACATCCACAACTGGGCTTTGTTTCCACTTTGGCTCAGCCTTTTCATTCCTTCTGAAGCTATTTCTCCACTCTTCTCCAGCAGCATATTTGTCACCTACAGATCGGTGAGTTTATCTTTCAGTGTCATATATTTTTGCCTTTTCATATTGCTCATGGGGTTCTCAAGGCAAGAATGCTGAAGTGCTTTGCCACTCATTTCTTCAGTGCACCAGGTTTGGTCAGAACTCTTCACCATGACCTGTCTGTCTTGGGTGGCTCCACACAGCATGGCTTATCTTTTTTTTTTTTTGAATTAGACAAATCTGTGATTCATATAATCAGTTTGGTTAGTTTCCTGTGATTGTGGTTTTTATTCTCTCTGCCCTCTGATGGATAAGAATAAGAGGCTTGTGGAAACTTCCTGATGGGAGGGACTGGCTGTAGGGAAAACTGGGTCTTGCTCTATTGGGCAAGGCCATGCTCAGTAAATCTTTAATCCATTTGTCTGCTGGTGAGTGGGGTTGTGTTCCCTCCATGTAGTTTGTTCTGAGGCCAAACTGTGATAGTGGTAATGGTGACCTCCTTCAAAAGGACTTATGCCAGCAAGCTGCAGCTCCTTGGGCTGGTGTAGTCAGTACCCCTGACCCTGTGGCAGGCCACTGTTGACCCACATCGCCTCCAGAGACTCCTGGACAGTCACAGGGAAGTCTTGTTCAGTGTCATATGGGGTCACTGCTTCTTTCTCCTGTGTCTTGGTGTGTATAAGGTTTTGCTTGTGCCTTCCAAGTCTGTTTCCCCAGTCCTGTGGAAGTTCTATGATCCAATCCCACTGTCTTCAAAGTCCAGTTCCTTGTGGGTTCTCAGTCACTTTGCCAGATCTCCAGCTTGGGGAATCTGTTGTGGGCTCTAGAAATTTTGCAACAGTGTGAGAACTTCTTTGGTATAATAGTTCTCCAGTTTGTGGGTAATTTGCTCAGCAGTTCTATGGTGGGGCTAATGGTGACCTCCTCCAAGAGGACTTTATGCCACACATTGCTCCTCCCAGATTTGCTGCAGACAGATCACCTGACCCCATGGCAGGCCACTGCTGATCTGTGCCTCCGCAGGAGACATGCAAACACTCAAGGCAGGTCTGACTCAGTCTCTTGTGGAGGTCACTGCTCCTTTCCTGGGTCCTGGTATGCACGATTTTTGTTTGTGCCCCTGAATATCTCTAATGGTAGGGGATTTGATTCCAAATTCGATTGCACTCCTCTTATCATCTTTTTGATGCTTCTCCTTTGCCCGTGAACATAGAATTTCTTTTTTTGGTGAGATCCAACATTCTCCTGTCTATGTTTGTTCAGCAGCTAGTTGTGATTTTGGTGTTTTCACAGGAGAAGATGAACGCATGTTATTCACAGACTTTAGATAAAAAGTGCCTCAGAAGTCTCCATCCTACCCCTTTTCATTATGCAAATGTGACCTAAAGATATTACTAATATGTGAACTGTTTATCTGATGTGAGACAGTATACCTAGGAAAGCTTCCTCCTGATATAGAAGAAGTAAAAGCTGGAAAACCTGTTTTTTTTTTTTTTTTTTTAATCAGTGAGGCTTTCAGAGAAAGAACTTGATCAAAAACATAAAGTGTAAAAACAATTAAAATAGAAACCTCAATTAAATAGTTGGGAGACCAGCATGGGGAACGTTCATACACTTCAAACTTAGCAAAGCCTAACATGCAGAAAGGAAATTCCTTTCCTGGTAAAGACTTATATAATAGAAAGCCATGGACTGTTTGCTTACCACAGCCCCTCAATTTCATATTCATCTCCATTAACCATTCTTCTCAGTTGCATTTCTCTGCTGATCCTGAATACACTAATCTTCTCTGCGGAAATATCTGGCAGGCTGTTTGTTTCAGGGCAACATAACTCAAGAAGACAACAAACAGTACACATAATAATAAGCAGATAATACAGTATCTCTAAAGATAATAAGTACAAACAAAAAAGAAAAAAAGTAGAGCAGGTTGAGGTAGATTTGGAGGAGGAACATTTGCTGTGATATTAAATGGAAGGTTAAGATAAGCCTCACTGGGAATGTGAGAGTTACTCAAACACTTGGTGGTGAGACAGTTCACCCAAGGTGATTAAGATAGCTGGGGAAAGGAGTATTCTAAGAAAAGGGATGGTGAGAAGAAAACTAAGGAAACATCTTGACATTTTTGAAATGTAGAAGTAAAGCATTGTGTCTAACAAAGAGTAATCAAGAAAGAAAATTGGCAATGCAACAGACAGACTCTGAGAGGCCTTTGAGGGTCATTGCCACTACCATGGCTGTTTAGGTGAAATGGAAAGCAATATAAAATTTGATTAGATGTTTGACCCTCATGTCTTAATTTTAAAAGGATCACTCTGTGTACTCTCCTGAGAATAAACATGGAACAGCTTTGGTGAAGATGGTTCTGACCAGGGTGGTCGTGGTAAAAATGATATGAAGTGGTTAGATTTGGAATACATTTCTCCCATGCCCCATAGTAAAGCCTTTCAACTCATCTGTCAATTCTGTATTAAATTATATCCAGAGTCTGATTTTTTTTTTCTTTTGTCATTTTCTCTACCACCTTCTTCATCAAGGATCATGTTTAGCCTGTGCCTCTTCCCACACACCCTTCACTCCAGTCACCATGTAAGAATTACAGTGATTCCTTAACATATAAGTCAGTTATGGCTTCTTTTCAAAATTTCCTGGAGCTTTCCATTATATTTAGAATAAAACCTGAAGTCCATAAAATACTCAAGAAAAACATATTTAGGCTTAACCATGATACCTCCTTTGTCTCTTTGTTTCTCTACCAATTGTTTCTATTTTATTCTCTAGCCCACTCCAGGATATGCATACTCACTAATCCTGCTGCTTAGGTATCTCGTCCATAGATGTTTGAATGGCCCAATTCTTCCTATGTTCCCCTTTATTTTTAATCTGACATCATCTTATTAGAGAAGACTTAACAAATAATTAAAAGAAAGGAAGGAAGGGAGAATGAAGAAAGCAGGAAGAGGGGGAGAAAGAAAAGAGGGAGAGGGAGAAAGAGAGAGGAAGAAAAAAAAGGAAGAAGGAAAAATAAAAGAGTAAAAGATACACTTCTTTATTAAGCAAATTTGAACTAAATTACTACTAGCTTTATGAAAAGTGAGATTTACTGAAATGTTTTCTACATATTAAAAGCAAGATTTACAGCTGAAAAGTCTTCTAGATGTCAGGTGAGTATATTCTCCTTGGTTCTCTCTTGTCACAACAAAGATTTGGAGTGATGGACATTAAAGCCCTCAGCACATCACAGCTCTCAGGTCTTGGACAGACCATGTTATAGCTTTTAGACAAATCATTGTTACATCTCTGTGTTACAGCCCTATTTTACTGAGTAAATAGCAGAAGAATCCATCCTCGAGGCATGAGGGCATGCCAACCTAAAGACGTGAAGAGAAGAGAGTGGGGGAGTGTGCCAGCATGCAGGAGAGAGACAGAGAGAGAAAGAGACCTTTGGCCCCTCTTTTTATATGTTTTTTCCTCCCCCTGGTCCTGCCCTGTGTACATTGGGCTAGCCAGGAGGGCTGTTTGGTCTACCTGAGGTCCTCACTCTTGCCCTCAGGCCTTCCTTTGTTCTATTTTAACAGACTTTTCCCTTCCTTGACTTTTAGCCACTGCCATTCTGGACTCCTGTTATCTATTCTAACTACCTACCATACTCCTCCATCCGTGGGATTCTCCAGGCATAAATACTGGAGGGGGTTGCCATTTCCTTCTCCAGGAGATCTTCCGAACCCAGGGATCGAACCCAGGTATTCCACATTGCAGACAGAAGCTTTACCATCTGAGCCACCAGGGAAGCTCATAATTACCTGACATAAGTATTAATGGACATGTGCATAATAATATTATGTGGTATTTGTAAAAGGCTCAGTGTCTTGGGAGACCTCCATGCAGTTATGAGTAACTCATTTCCCTGAGTCAACACCTAAGATTTTTGTTCTTTGGATTATAAAATTTAATAGCACCTTAATTCATTAAAAACGCACAAGTATAATAATTTATAAGCTATATAAAGAGTAAAAAACTACTACAATATTGTAAAGTAATCAGCCTCCAATTAAAATAAATAAATTAATTAAAAAATTGAAAAGACACCCAGTCTTTCAAAAAAATAAAATAAAAACAAATATAGCTTTACTTTGATTTATTGTCACAAACAAAAATAAACTTTCTTCTAAAGTACAGTTTTCCTATCTTAAATTGTATTACTTTCATTAGAAGACAAGTAAAAATATATTTTTCACATATTTACTGCAGGATGAATATAATAGAATGATTCATACTGAATTCAGTAATTTTAAAATATAAAGAGAAAATTAAAGCAAGTATTCAGACAGCACTGCAGGTCCAGATACACTAATGCAATTTTAATTTGACAAAATTCTAAAGCATCCAGTATTTCCTGTTTCTTTCTGTAAACTCGCAGATAGAAGTGAAATTCCATTTATTCTGCCTTACAAGGATATAAATTCCTTGAGGTCTTCTTTATTATAGTTCTATAATTCTTCTTTAGAAAGAGACAGAGTACGCATTACTTCTTTTATAAAGATCATTGGAGAATCAATAAGTAACATTCTAAATTCATTCTTTGCATCAGCAGGCTCCCTTTCTGTCCTCTCATCCTGACAGACTTTGCTGTATAACACCACCTGAGGTTGTCACTAAATCTTCAGTGTCAGGTTTCCCTAGCAACGCAAGACCTTTTCCTTTCCCTCACTGTCTATATCTGAATTAAAAAAAAAATTCAATTTATAATAATCCTTAAAAACACAAGAAAGCAGTCAGTCAGGCATATGAAGTCTGCAATGAAAACGTTGAGTTACAAATGCAATTAGAAATAATTAAATTGTAGAGGAATATTTTGCTTATGGATTTACGGAAAGCTCCAAATAGTGGCTTTCTATATTCACTTTCAGATTAGCTAAATAAAGGCTAAGTCTTACGTCACTCTGCACATGGCTTTCATGAGTTTACCCTTGTACTGCTACAGGATAGGGCTTTTAGTGCTCCAGTTTGGAAGCCACATGTAGAAACCTTATTATATTAGCGTTCTGAGAAACAAAGTGATACAGCCTAGTCATGTGCAGACAGTAATGGTAATCAGAAGCATCCCAGGCTGGCAAGCTCCCTTTGTTAATGGCTGAAAATCAAGGGTAAGTTGTATTTGAGTCCACCTAGAAATTAATATCCTATTGAAAGTGACACTGAAGTCGCAAAGTCGTGTCCAACTCTTTGCGACCCAGTGGACTGTACCCCATCAGGCTCCTCCATCCATGGGATTCTCCAGGCAAGAATACTGGAGTGGGTTGCTATTTCCTTCTCCAGGGGAATCTTCCCGACCCAGCGATCGAACCCAGGTCTCCCACATTGCTATCCTATTACTAGATAACAAAACTGCTTAGCTAAATAGAACCAGAAATATCTCTAATAGTCATTAAAAGTTTNTATTAATAAGATTCAGGTAACACAATATTACTACTGGATTAAGTATCTTTGTGTTTCAAGAGAAATATGGCTGTTAATAATGCAAGTTTTTGAAAATTATTAACAGATTATTCCAGTCTGGGATATGAATTTACAATTATAATTCTAATTTGTTTAAAATGGACCTTATAGAAGGATATTCAAACTACCACACAATTGCACCCATCTCACACACTAGCAAAGTAATGCTCAAAATTCTCCAAGCTAGGCTTCAATAGTATGTGAACAATGAACTTCTAGATGTTCAAGATGGATTTAGAAAAGATAGAGGAACCAGAGATTAAATTGTCAACATCCACTGGATCATTGAAAAAGCAAGAAAATTCCATAAAAGCATCTATTTCTGTTTATTGACTATGCCAGCGGTTTTGACTGTGTGGATCACAACAAACTGTGGAAAAGTCTTAAGGGGATGGTAATACCAGACCACTTTAACTGCCTCCTAAGAAATCTGTATGCAGGTCAAGAAGCAACAGTTAGAACTGGACATGAAACAACAGACTGGTTCCAAATTGGGAAGGGAGTACATAAAGACTGTATATTGTCACCCTGTTTATTTAACTTATATGCAGAATACATCATGTGAAATGCTGGACTGGAGGAAGCACAAGCTGGAATCAAGATTGCTGGGAGAAATATCAATAACTTCATATACACAGATGACACCACCTTTATGGCAGAAAGTGAAGAGGAACTAAAGAACCTCTTAATGAAAGTGAAAAAGGAGAGTGAAAAAGTTGGCTTACTACTCAACATTTAGAAAACTAAGATCATGGCATTCGGTCCCATCACTTCATGGCAAATAGGTGGAGAAACAATGGAAACAGTGAGATACTCTATTTTTAGGAGATTCTAAAATCACTGCACATGATGACTACAGCCATGAAATTAAAAAAAAAAAAAAAACTCTTGCTCTTTGAAGGAAAAGCTATGACCAACTTAAACAGCATGTTAAAAAGCAGAGACATTACTTTGCTAACAAAGATCCACCTAATAAAAGCTATGATTTTTCCAACATTCATGTATGGGTGTAAGAGTTGGACTATAAAGAAAGCTGAGCACCAAAGAATTGATGTTTTTGAACTGTGGTGTTGGAGAAAACTCTTAAGAGTCCCTTGGACTGCAAGAAGAACCAACCAGTCCATCCTAAAGGAAATCAGTCCTGAATGTTCTTTGACAGGACTGATGTTGAAGCTGAAATTCCAGTACTTTGGCCACCTGATGTGAAGAACTGACTCATTTGAAAAGACACTGATGCTGGGAAAGATGGAAGGCAGGAGGAGAAGGGGAAGGCAGAGTATGAGATGGTTGGATGGCATCATCAGCTTGATGGACTTGAGTTTGAGCAAGCTCCAGGAGTTGATAATGGACAGGGAAGCCTGATGTGCTGCAGTCCCTGAGGTCACAAACAGTTAGTGTCAACAGAGCAACTGAACTGAGCTGAACTGTAAACTAAAGAGATGTTTAGAAAACTTTATATTTACTTAGAAATGAAAAAGTCACAATCTTGATATAATTTTCAGCAAAACTATTTTATACTTAATAAAAATTTAACTCAGTGTTTAAGATCTCAAACACTTAAATGGGGAAACTTCTATGTTGTAGCAGCCAAGATAAAATAAAATAAATTGAATTAAATAACAAAAGGGCAAATTTGTAAATTTATGCATTATAGCCAACTGGATAATAATGTTTGTGAGGCCAAGGAACAACCACAACTCCCCTGTTATTAGTGAAAACTCAAAACTTAACACCAAAACTGTCATTTAGAGGGATTGAATAAATATTGAGTTATCATGTTAAAAAAAAATACATTGAGAAACTCGGTTCCAATTTCCACTTCTACTGCTGTCTTAAAACAATAGTAAGTTTATCTTAAGGCCTTGAATATAGTTTCCTATACTATTTAGTTATGACTCTGTGGTATAATCAACTTATATATGATCGTTTGCATCTGCTATTCCCAAACACAATCCTTCCCTCCTCTGCCTCCCCCACTTCCTTCCTCAGCAACCCCAAGTTAGCTGTCTTTGTCTGTGAGTCTGTGTCTACTTCATAGATAAGTTCATTTATGTCATGATTTAGATTCCACATCTAAGTAATTTTATATGAAATTTGCCTTTTTCTTTATGACTTATTTCACTTAGAATCTAAGTATGATAATCTCTGGTGCATCTGTGTTGCTGTGAATGGCATTATTTCATTCTTTTATATGCATCAATTTTAAAAAATACTAAGTTAATTATGCAAAGAAAAGAGAGAGAGAGAGAAAAGAAATCAACAAAGCAAGGGAAACATTCCTGGTGGAGAGTCCCATAGGAGTGTTGTTGAGCATATTATGTGTGTCCTCAGCCATTCCAGGCTTACATTTTCACCTTATGTGGCCCATGTCCTCAGATTTCTGTCAGGTTCTTGTTCTAAAAAGAAGTATGCAAAGAGCTCATTGCTCTCCATGTGTGGTCTAAGTTGGTGGGAGGCTAATCACTTAATAATTTCAATAAAAGGCATGTACACTTCTTGGAGAATATGGAATTTTCATTGGTGCCCATAAATCCTTGGAAGAGACAATCTAACCAAATTTAAATATTTTGGCTACTTTCTTTCCCAACTGATGAAAGTACATGTGTTATTTAAATTCTATCTCTATATAATGAGATTCAAAAAGTGAAAATAAAAAGATACCATTTCACAAAAATTTTATGTGTTCCCAAAGGAAATTGTTGAAAAGTAATAAAAATATTTTGGAAGGTCTTCTTGAAAATAATGTTGAAGAAACAATCCTTATCTTTGAATAAACAAAAGAAAAAGGGATTATTTAATAATGACTCAGGTGATAATATTGGGTTTGGCTTAATGAGGACTTAGACGGGATCATCATCTTAAAGAGTTGATCAGTTTCTTCGTGTTCCCAGAAAACTCATTTGAATTCATAGCATGGTGGGTCCCATTTTCCAGGTCATACTCATTCTAAGCAAGCACATTTTCTGATATGGAGGATAAAGAAGTACTAACTGAATTTGTGATAAAGAATCAGATTGTGTTTGTCTTTTGGCTTTATACTTAATCTATTCTGGAAAGCTGTCCAGAAATCAAATATAATTGAAGATTAAATTATAAATTTGTGTCATCTTCCTATTTAACAACAAGAAATAGAATGGCATCATCATATAACATACATGCTATTCCTGTGAAAAAGAAATGCAAACGAGTTATGATCATAACTATACTCATTTAATTTAGAATGTGAAAAAGGGAAATATTAATTTGCCATGTAGTTGAGTTTGTGCTCTGAAGTCAGACACAACTGGATGGAAACTCTTACTTCATCACTCATTAGCTTTGCAATTTGAAACACATTACTTTTTGCCTTCCTGGCTTCTTTTCTGGTTCCTTCTCAAGGATCCCCATTTCCACTCCACTCAGTCTTTCTTCAGATGCAAGCACTTTGCCCTAATGATATTAAAGCTGGATCAGACAGTCTAGGAAGACATCTTTAAAGTGACCCCATAGTTCCATGCTAACGTAGGACAGGATAAATTTATACTAACTGCTCAGAAGGCAATTCGTTTTTCCCCAAATCTTGGGTAAAACATAATTTACAGTTTCCACATATCAATAATATATTTTACTCGTGATAATGCCAGTTCACAATTTTAGGTCAGCACGTTTATCATATCTCAAAGAACTTTCTTCCATCACTTTCAAACTAATAATTTGGCATCCCTAGCATTATATGTTAATGTATGCAATAAATGGATCATTTTCATATTTTAAATATGAATAGAAACTCAATTTTATTTGAAGAAAATAAATAGATGTGAAATCAATACATTTTGATATTTCAATTTGTCAAATGGGATATATTTGTAGTGTAAATTTAATACTACTATAACGTCTTTAAATGTTAGTAGATAGTATTAAATAGACAGTATTAAAACAATTATTAATGGATAAAGCAATTTATAAAAATGTTTCATTCAAACTTTAGGATATAAATTTTGAAGTCATCTAATATAATTTAATTTGGTAAAAATTTCCACAAGTAAATAATGTAATAATGCTTTTATATGTAAATGTTTATATATGGGCTTTCCTAGTGGCTCAGATGGTAAAGAATATGACCGCAATTCAGGAGACCTAGATTCAGTTCCTGGGTTGGTAAGATCCCCTGGAGAAGGAAATGGTTACTCACTCTAGTATTCTTGCTTGGAGAATTCTACAGACAGAGGAGCCTAAGGAAGTACAGTCCATGGGGTCACAGAGTCAGATACAACTGAGCAACTAACACATTCACATATGTATGCATATATATGCGTGTGTGTGTATGTATATGCATGTGTATCTTGGTCAGTATATAGCTGGCTGCAGTATAGCAGGCTGGAGATGTACGGGACAGGTAATGAGGGAGCTCTGAGTCTTTAAGCAGTATTAGTGGAGGATTTCTCCTGTGAGGCATCTCAGGATTTTCTCTTAAGGCCTTTAAATGATTGTGTGTGACCCATTGTCAGGAAACATTTAACAGGAGGCTTCCTGTGTGCTGTTTTGGAACTGTCAGGAATTCTCTGCTCCTTATTAATTCCTGAAAACTCAGGAATTAACAGGAGAGGCAAGCCTATCCCAGGGGTTGAATAATCCAGGCATTTCCTTCATTAGTTTTTCTATACAGTGATAAGTACCCTCTTCCTTCTTGTGAACCATATGGTAAAAGTGATTGTTTACAACTCTCTCTCTCTTTAATATGGATCCCTTATGTTCTGTAAGTCTGGAATTTTAATCTTTATCTTTGCTGAGAATAACTACCTTGTAAGACAGTATATATGCCCACATCATGTTGAGTAAAACACCTTTGCTCCATCAGAGCTCTGGTCCCCGTGTCTTTCTCTCTCTTCCTCTCTCCCTCTATTTTTCAGGCTGATCCTCTGGAGTGCAGAGGCTCTTTGAGTTCACTTTCCTTCCCAGGCTTCTAAGACCCTCTCAAGAAGGTGCTCTGTGCCTTCACCCCATGGAGAGGGTGCCTGAGGACTTCGTGAACAGAGCAAGCCCTGTGCAGTGACTTTATTGTCTTTCTGTGTAAACCAATGAATATCAGCCTCTTTCTCTCCTTTACTTTCTTATTGTCGACTCCAGACCAGCAGGTTCCAGTCCATTAAAGGACTGGAGCCTAAGTGGTGCTTGAACAGGAGCCTAGTACTCTCGGCAGATCGGATGGAGTGACCTCGAGGGCCTATTGAGGCCAGTAAGTGCTAAGACATGGGTCAAATGGCTGGAAAGCCCCATCACTTTTCTACTTTACTTCATCACTTATTTAAAGTTCAGGGGTCTAATGAAACGTATGCTGATTTTTTAGCTAGATTAGAAACTGCTATTTCCCATACTGTAACTGGAGAAGAAACCCAAAAGGCAACGAGAGAAATTACTTGCTTATGATAATTCAAATCAGGAATGTCAAAAAGCTAAAGCTCCAATTCACGAGAAAGGGACTATTACTGATTATTTGAAGGCTTATCGCAATCTATGATTAGAAACTCAAAAGATGCAAATGGCAGCTGAAACAATAGCTTCTGCCTTAAGAAAGAGAAATAAAAGATGCTTTACATGTGGAAATAAGAACCATTTAAAAAGGGACGGCCCTAAGAAAGCTAAAAAAAAGAAAAGAAAAGAAAAGAAAAGAAAAATATAAAAATAAAAAACCTCCAAAAATCTGCCCTCACTACCATAAAGGGATGCATTGGCCCAAAGATTATAAGTCTAAATCTGACATTGAAAGAAAACCTATTCTGGAAAATGCCAGGGTCCAGCCCTGGTGGATCCAGGGTAATTCAAAGCAGGGACAGTGTGGGTGAGGAAAAACTTATTTATTTAATTAGAAATATAAACAGATTAGATTAGAAGAAATAGTGTAGTAGGAAAATTTAGTGGAGAAAAAAGGCTGAATAACTTGGTTTATGGGGAAAGCCAATAAATTTCCAAGACAAGGAACTTACACCATCTACTTTAGGCCACCAGCATACTCTTGAATAGCGGGGGGTGCCCCTCCTTGGATTCCCTCTTGTGTGGATCTTATAAGCCAGGGCAAATAAATAGACATGGCGAGCCTCCATGCCCCAGATGGGAATTCAGCCAGAAAATAGAGTAAGAAAAGAAGACACGGGGGAGACCAGTCCAGTGACTTGCCCATCCTCTATTGTTGTAAAGGTCTTTTATACCTTTTTTTTGTACATAGAGATTAATGGATAATATAAAATTATGTAGCATCAGCAGCCCTGACTTTTTTCGAGACCAGGCTTTTTCTCTGCATAGTTGTATACACAAGTCTTAGGTGATTTATGTCATCTTCTGGCCAGAAGGCCAATTAACATTTTACGGCCCTTTTCTGATAAGGGTTTGTCAACCAGAAGACTTATTTGTGTTTTTCTTCCCAAACTCTGGTGACTCTCTCAGAAAGCACTGAATAAAGTTACATTCTTACATAGCAAGGACACAAGAATTTATAACAATGAAAGTACAGTGATTTATAACAAAGAGAAAAGTAATTAACTCAAAAGTCTAGTGTTGCTAACATCAAAACTACTATATTCTTTTTCTATATCCCAATTACATTGATTAATATCCTTCAGGTGCCTAAAAGATAAAGAATATGGAGGCCTGGTAGCAGTCATTGACTCAACAGTGAAAACCCATCACCAATATAATGTTTAGCTCTTTAGAAAAGGCTCTGTATCTTTAAGATGTTTTAAGCTTTGTGCCTCTTGGGGTTGGGGGGCTGTAAACAATTCATAAGTTGTAAAAAGTCTGGGGGAACATTTTAGGCAAGTTAGAGAGCCATCAGAGGGTGTTTGAGCTGATTCAGGAGACTGAAGCCCTGAATTAACTTTTCTCCAGAAACTGTCAGAAGAGTGAAAAGCACAGTAATAAAGCAGACAGACTCTGGTTTTGGGGGGTAGATGTTCAGGAAAACTCAGAGGGAACCCCTGAAATCAGATCATGCCTTTGCATTTTGTCTGGTTTGCTTCCTCATGACATTTGCCATGGGTGGGATTCCTCACGCTGGCTCCTGGCAGGAAAACTCCAAGAAGGGACCCCCCAAGTTCCCTTCAACAAAAACCTGGGACAAATTCCATCTTTTACCTGAAACCCTCAACATCTGGCAGTGCTCCCATTGATATACCAGCTTTGTTTTTAGATAGTATGAAGTTAATGAGCTCTATNTAGTAAACATATTCACCAATCTATAAAATGCTAACATACAAGACACTTCATAGTTGAAAAGGAAAAGTCAGATATATGCTTTTAATAAAAAGATATAAGATATGACAAACTCAAATATACATTCCAAATTTTCCCTGGGGGCAACTGCTCATTTAAGAAACAATTATTAAAATAACTTGGAAATATGACAAGCCTATTTGGACAGAGCAGTGGTCCCTCATGAAAGAAAAATTACAGGTGGCTAAGGAACTTATAGATACACAACTAAAATTAAAGCATATTTTTGTACTTTTTGGAACTCTCCTATTTTTGTCATTAAAAAAAATCTAACAAATGGTGTCTCCTAACAGACCTTAAAAAAGTTAATGCATGTGTAAGAACTATGGGTACATTACAACCAGGAATCCCACCACCTACCACTATTCCTTATTACTCTTTTAATATACCTTTACAACCTTTAGACCTAGAGAGATTTGCTTTCTCTCTCCCTTATCCTAATCATATTAGACCTCATAAATAGTGCCAATAGACTGTACTGCCACAAGATGTGATGAATTCTCCCACCATGTGTTAGTACTACACAGCCAAAGTCCTTGAGCCTGTGAAAAAGCAATTTCCTAACTTTCTTGTTAGTCACTACATGGATGGTACCTTGTGTTCCGCTCCATCTATCTTAAAAATTGAACACGTTTGACATAGCTCAACTATGCTTTAAAAACTCTAATCATTGCCCCTGAAAATATTCAAACCTCGATACCTTGCCATTACTTGGGGTTCATTGTTAATAGGCAAAACATTACTCCCCAACTAACTCAGATCCGTACTGATAAATTATCAACCTTATATGATTTTCAAAAGCTCTTAGGTGATATTAAATGGATTAGACCTTCTTTCAGGTCCGTTTAGTTGCTCAGTCCTGTCCAACTCTTTGCGACCCTATGAATCGCAGTATGCCAGACCTCCCTGTCCATCACCATCTCTCGGAGTTCACTCAGACTCACGTCCATCAAGTGAGTCAGTGATGCCATCCAGCCATCTCATCCTCTGTCATCCCCTTCTCCTCCTGCCCCCAATCCCTCCCAGCATCAGAGTCTTTTCCAATGAGTCAACTCTTCACATGAGGTGGCCAAAGTACTCGAGTTTCAGCTTTAGCATCATTCCTTCCAAAGAAATCCCAGGGCTGATCTCCTTCAGAATGGACTGGTTGCATCTCCCTGCAGTCCAAGGGACTCTCAAGAGTCTTCTCCAACACCGCAGTTCAAAAGCATCGATTTTTCGGTGCTCAGCCTTCTTCATAGTCCAACTCTCACATCCATACATGACCACAGGAAAAACCATAGCCTTGACTAGACAGACCTTAGTTAACAGAGTAATGTCTCTGCTTTTGAATATGCTATCTAGGTTGGTCATAACTTTTCTTCCAAGGAGTAAGCGTCTTTTAATTTCATGGCTGCAGTCACCATCTGTAGTGATTTTGGAGCCCAAAAATATAAACTCTGACACTGTTTTCCCTGTTTCCCCATCTATTTCTCATGAAGTGATGGGACAGGATGCCATGATCTTAATTTTCTGAATGTTGAGCTTTAAGCCAGCTTTTTCATTCTCCACTTTCACTTTCATCTAGAGGCTTTTTAGTTCCTCTTCACTTTCTGCCTAAAGGTGGTGTCATCTGCATACCTGAGGTTATTGATATTTCTCCCAGCAATCTTGATTCCAGCTTGTGCTTCTTCCAGTCCGGGGTTTCTCATGGTGTACTCTGCATATAAGTTAAATAAGCAGGGTGACAATATACTCCTTTTCCTATTTGGAACCAGTCTGTTGTTCCATGTCCAGTTCTAACTGTTGCTTCCTGACCTGCATATAGATTTCTCAAGAGGCAGGTCAGGTGGTCTGATATTCCCATCTCTTTCAGAATTTTCCACACTTTATTGTGATCCACACAGTCAAAGGCTTTGGCATAGTCAATACAGCAGAAATAGATGTTTTTCTGCAAATCTCTTGCTTTTTCCATGATCCATCGGATGTTGGCAATTTGATCCCTGGTTCTTCTGCCTTTTCTAAAACCAACTTGTACATCAGGAAAGTTCACGGTCCACATATTACTGAAGCCTGGCTTGGAGAATTTTGAGCATTACTTTACTATCATGTGAGACGACTGCAATTGTGCAGTAGCTTGAGCATTCTTTGGCTTTGCCTTTCTTTGTGATTGGAATGAAAAATGACCTTTTCCAGTCCTGTGGCCACGGCTGAGTTTTGCAAATTTGCTGGCATATTGAGTGCAGCACTTTCCCAGCATCATCTTTCAGGATTTGAAATAGCTCAACTGGAATGCCATCCCCTCCATTAGCTTTGTTTGTAGTGATGCTTTCTAAGGCCCACTTGACTTCACATTCAAGGATGTCTGGCTCTAGATGAGTGATCACACCATCGGGATTATCTGGGTCATGAAGATCTTTTTTGTAACGTTCTTCTGTGTATTCTTGCCACCCTGAATAACCTATTTAATACTTTAAAAGGAGATCCTGATTTAAATAGTCCTTGTTCACTTTCCCAAGAGGCAGGAGAGGAACTCTACTTGGTGCAAAATAAATTACAAAAACAATTTCTTACTCACATCAAACTATATTTACCTCTTCAATTGTTTATACTCCCCTATCCTCATTCTCCCACAGGACTTCTTGCCCAACAAAAACACCCAGTAGAATGGATCTATATCCGTTTGGGAGGAATAAAGTTATTTACATCCTACCTTGATTTAAATCATTATCAACAGAAGAAATAGGACTAAAACTCTAACTGGCTCTGATCCTTATAAAACTGTAATACCTATCCATAAATCTCAATTTGAGAATGCTTTACAAACTTATACCGACTTCCAAATAGTTTTTCTGGAATATTTTGGAGAAATTTCATTTCATTATCCTTCTGGTATGCTGTGGAATTTCTTCAAAAATACTGAATTTATTATTTCTTGCATTATCAGCTCACAGCCTATACAACAGCCCGAGGTTTTTTATATAGATGGGACTAAAAATGCCAAAGCTTCTTTCGGGTCTCTTTAAGAATATAAAGTCTTTTATACTAAATTTCATTCTGCTCAACAAAATGAATTATATGCTCTTATTTATTTGCCTACATCCTTATCACATTAATATAGTCTCTGCCTCTATATATTCTGTGTTTGTATTAAAAAATATAAAAACCTCCTCCATAAACTCCAATCAACCTATTATTCAACAGCTTTTTCGAACTACAATCTGTTGTTAGAAACCACAATTCTCCCATTTATATTACACATATTCGAACACATTCTTGTCTTCTGGCCCATGACTTATGATAATGAACAAGCTGATAAACTGATTTCCTTTGCTACTCCAGAGGAACAGCATGCTCTGTTACATACCAATGATGGCTCCCTACACCAGCTATGATAAATCCCATACCACCAGGCTAAAGAAATAATTAGTAATTGCTCTACTTGTAGACCTCTACCCATCACACAAGGTATTAATTCTCGTGGTTTACAACCTAATGGACTATGACAAATGGATGTAACTCATTGCCCTGAACTTTCTCCATTTTCTTTCCTACAAGTCTGTATAGACACAAATTCCTCTTTTATCTGGGCCACACCTCTTCATGGTGAAGCTACACAACATTATACCCTGCTTATATTTCTAGACACTTTAAACAATTTTTACATTTTTCTATTATACATATTACAGGTATTCCTTATAATCCTCAGGCACAAGGCATAGTCAAACAAACACATCACACACTAAAGTTACAAATAAAAAATTAAAAAAGGGGGAATACACAGGTATACTACAGTCTTATCTAAAGCAGACTTTATTAGATTCTAACATATTTTCTAAACATATAACTACTGTTAATACAGCTTTATTTGTTTTAAATTTTTTAACCTCTTCTTAAGATTCAACCCAAGGGGGCCCCCTGCATTTAAAATGGAGATGAAACAAGAAACCCAGGAAGAAGAAATTTCAATATGGGCTATCTCTGCTCTAAAGAACTCCAGAAAGCACCACCCTCGGTGGCATCACCCTGATGATCTCCTCACTTGGAGACAAATAAAAACCCTGCTAATCAAGCTGAAAATTTGGTCTCTCAACAGGGAATGCCTCTGAGTCCTGAATACATTCTCCTGCCAATGCTCAGTCTTTTGGCCTGTACCTCCCCCAACTCGAGCTCAGACTAATACCCAACCCCCCTCTATTACAGGTGGTCGAATGGATGGAGAGAGGACCAATCATTTCAACTAATTAATCTATACATATGGTTTCTCCCTAGTACATGAAAGGGCCATCACACCCTGGGCAGGAAAGAAAACTAATTAACATTTCTTTAGGCTATGAAGTCTTTCCCTTGTGCATGGGCCCAGGAAAATTGTGCATAAACGTCAACCGACAAACTTGGGCTTTCGTCCTGCCTCCAAAAACAGACTTTAAGACATTGCTTGGATTATTTACTACCCTTTTTTTGTCTGTAGACCATGTTTAAACTACTGAGACTTTAGGGAAAGAGTTAGAGAAAGAACAAAGAACATTATACAAAGGGTTTACTTATAAAGCCTTTATTTATACTCCCATTCCTTGGGACAAATGTAAATCCAAATCAAGAAAATCAATGTTTGAGGCTAATCATACAATTGTTGATTGGGGACCACATGACATGTGGTTATCTGACTGCTCAGATGATATTAACAACACTGTGTGTGATATGGAAGTTCACTGACACTACGATGGAACATTACTATGACAAAGGAATTCTTGAGTGGCTTGACTGTGGATTAGCCCCACCTCGTCCTAGGATAGTCCTTGATAATCAGACTGGGCCTGAACAATGGGTCATTTGGAAACTTGCTGCGAGCACCAGAGCACGGAGGAACTTGGAACTTGGACCTGACATTTCATAGGGATCAGTCGTGGTCATAGTAACTATTTCTTTTGCTATAATCAGTCATATTTTATACAAGCTTGTGTCCTACTTCCTTTTGTTATAACCATAGAAAATCTACAGTTTAATAATTTTACATTCTGTAACTTGTATTATTTGCAAGCTATATACTTGTCTTAACTCCTCTTTAAGCTACTCAATTTTATGTTACTCCTGTTCAATTCAATCATAGTGCCTACAACTGGGAACAAGTCAAAAATTTCATTTACAAAATATACATGATAATTCCTCTTTGAATGTACAATTACTGGAAAAGAAAATCTTTAAAACTTTTTCTAAAAATCTGCCCTCTTCCCCTAATTTGGAAACCTTAACTGAACAAATTGCCTGGGCTAGACCCATGAGGATGGTTTCAAAGTATTACCCACAGTATCAGGTCTGGAACTATAACTTTGGTGATTGTCTTGATAATTATATTTGTTGTTTACCATCACCTTTCTATAAGGTTGGTTAATACTAACCAAACTCATTTGGTCAAGATTTTTTTTTTTTTATTACAAATATAATAAAATAGGGGGAGTTGTCAAGAAACATTTAACAGGAGGCTTCCTGTGTGCTCTTTTGGATCTGTCAGGAATTCTCTGCTCCCTATTAATTCCTGAATATCAGGAATTAAGAGGAGAGACAAGCCTCTCCCAGGGGCTAAAGCATCCAGGAATTTCCTTCATTAGTTTTTCTACACAGTGATAAGTACCCTCTTCCTCCTTGTGAACCATACAGTAAAAGTGATTGTTTACAACTCTCTCTCTCTCTTTAATATGGGTTGCCTATGTTTTGTAAGTCTGGAATTTTAATCTTCATCTTTGCTAAGAATAACTACCTTGTAAGACAGTATATATGCCCACACCATGTTGATTAAAACACCTTTGCTCCATCAGAGCTCTGGTCCCTGTGTCTTTCTCTCTCTCTCTCTTTCTCTCTTTCTCTCTCTCCCTCTCTTTTTCAGGCTGATTCCCTGGAGCGCAAAGGCTCTCTGAGTTCACTTTCCTGCCCAGGCTTCTAAGACCCTCTCAAGAAGGTGTTCTGTGCCTTCAGTCTGTCGAGAGGGCGCCTGAGGCCTTCATGAACAGAGCAAGCCCTGTGCAGGGGCTTTATGGCTTTCTGTGTAAACCAAGGAATATCAGCCTCTTTCTCTCCTTTACTTTCTTATCGTCGACTCCGGACCACCAGGTTCTGGTCCATTAAAGGACCCCAACAACCCATCAACATTAGGCAGGGATAAAACACTTTATTCAGAATCTATGGATTTAAATGTAGTCACATCTAAAATATGTCTTCCAACAAAAGAGACACAAGTATAAAGAACAGACTTTTGGACTCTGTGGGAGAAGGCAAAAGTGGGATCATTTGAGAGAATAGCATTGAAACATGTTTATTATCATATGTGAAATTGTTGACCAGTCCACGTTTGATGAACAAAACAGGTCAATCAAAGCTGGTGCAATGGGACAACCCAGAGGGATGGGATGGGGAGGAAGGTGAGACGGATATTTGGAATGGGGAGACACATGTACACCCATGGGTGATTCATGTCAAGGTATGGAAAAGCCAGCATAATATTGTAAACTAATTAGCCTCTAATTTAAACTAATTAAAAATAAATAAATATAAAAAGAAAATTAAAAGTCTCTATAATGTCATCTACCAGCAAAATAAATAAATAAATAAATAAAATAAAATGTTTTCACTGCAACATGCAGATTGGTGTTTGCCTCAAAACAGGATACCATGATTTAGCCAAGTTAACACATAAAACTAACATACACACATATGCATATATGTATGTAGAGTTACCCATTGCCTCCTGAGTGATAAGCTAATTTGTCTGTTTGGTATTATAAAAAATAATACATTTGATCATATAAAATCAGCATAAATATTATGTAAGTAAGCTCAAATTAATATAACTTTTTGGCTTATCAATTATACCTTATTTTGAAACTGGTATAAATTTAATATAAGATTTAACTAGCTCTAGTAAACTCAAATCAGAGAAGGCAATGGCACCCAACTCCAGTACTCTTGCCTGGAAAATCCCATGGACGGAGGAGCCTGGTAGGCTGCAGTCTATGGGTTTACACAGAGTTGGACATGACTGAAGCGACTTAGCAGCAGCAGTAAACTCAAATAAAATTAATAGGAAAAGACCCTTTTAGTTTTGGGGACAAATCAAGGAGACAAGATAGAGATATAATCCCTATAGAACAACAGGGAACCAATGCAAACAAGGTGGGGAGAAAACTTCTTCTAACCTCCACAGGACCTATGCATGGAGAGCATCATTTCTGAGACACCAGTTACTAGTCTAGAGGGCATGACATGTTGAAAGTATCTTGTTGGCCACAGTTTGATGTTTAGACTCTCAATATGCCTCTGTAGATTTAAACTGGATCTAGAGAAGTATGTTTAAAACTAAAGGAATACATTATGAACTATTTCTAAACTGATGAAATTACAAAGTTTTCTACTAAAATGTTTTGACTCATTTATTTACTTATTGAGCAAACTGTTGTGAGCATGTGTGTTCCTTAAACTGTTCTAGGTTCTAAGAAAACAGGAATTAGTTTGTCAAAAAGAGTCTCTAATCTTGTTAAGCATTTATTCATGAAGAGGAGCAGAAAAATCAACATACAAATACATTCCATATTTATAACAGCAATAAATTCTATAAAAAAAATAATTCCAATCTAGTGAGGAGTCATTGCCTGAGTAGGTACTTTAGAGTGAGTAGATACTTTAGAGGGCATAGACAAAAGGTGCCTGGAAAGTTTTCATTTAAGCATAGATCTTGATAAAAGTGAGGTTTTGGTTCCCAAATAGCAGAAGATAGAATGTTATAATCAACTGTAGCACAGCCTGTATCAGAGAAATCAGTACTGGAGATATTATAAGAGAAGGCAGGAATCAGAGCCTACTCTAAACCTTGGTGGAGATCTGCAGGTACTAGAATGGGTAAAGAAAAGTTATGAGATATTCTTTTAAAGTAGATGAAGTGCATTATTGATCATTCTTCTAAAAATTATCAGTCTGATATTTGTGAGAGGAATGGATTCTAGAGAGATAGGCAAATTGAAGGATAGTGTCATTTATTGAATAACGGAAGGATTATTTGTAGATCCATAATCAATGGATGAAATGAAATTATTCAATACTGAGAAAAATGAGTTTAAAAGTGCACACAAGTACTCCTCTCGTGAATACGTATCTCAGGGTAATTCTTGATAAGATCCATACAAAGAAGCTGTATATGGCAACAGAGAGCTGGAAGCAACCTGTGTGTCCATCCTTATAATAATGGATTTAAAAAACAAAGTAGTAAGTCACACTATGAAATGCCACATAGCTTAAAAAGCAATAAACCAGATATGCGGCATGGATCAGTCCCTAAACAGGGTTGGATTAGACAACTAGGACAGAGGCGGGATTTCTAAAACCCTAATGGAATTAAAACACACAGAAACTGACCCATATTTTTCACAAGGATACATCTAAGCTTAAGAACATATATCAAGCATGTTACAAATGATTTCCTCTGAGAGAAAGGCAGGGATTAGGGGAAAGTAGGGACAAAATAAAACATGACAGGCCTTGTGATGAGCAGTGATGTCTTAACATTAAGGATACATGCAAGGTGCATTCTAATATCAGACATGACAAATGTGGAAAGTGTGACCTCGATCTGATGACATATGAAAAACATTACAGTTTAACATAGGATAAGAAAGGGCACTTCATGCAATACAACTGTAAGATTTAATATATGTCTTAATATTTAAATATGTTTTAAAAGTTAAACTGTGATGAGATTTTTAACACATTTGTGGCCATGGTCTCCCATTAAATCTTAGGATATTATACCTGTTTTAACTGATGTTTCTGTTTTACCTTGGACCTGTTATTTTCAATTGTCACAAGCAGAGTCTCCTCCTGGTCTCTACGACTAAAATTTTTTTCTCTTCCACATCAGTGGTACAGCTTAGTACAAATTCTTATGTCCCTTACAAGGACTGTTGGTTTTCTTAATTGGTCTCATTGGCTCTGGTCTTCTCAGAAGCTACAAAATTGCATGATTTTTTCAAAAAGCAAATGTGATTAAACCCCTTTGTGATGTTGCTTCATTGCCTCAGGAATAAAATTCAAACTCAGCTTGCAAAGTACATGACCATATTTGCCTGATCTTTGATTCCTATCCTTTCCCTTAATCTCACCGTGTTCTTCCCAGGCCTCCCTTCTCCAGTTATTCTCATTGCTTATAATTTTTTCTCGTGTTAGTGAAGAATGCCAGAATTTCAGTCCTGTCTGACTCTTTGTGACCCCATGGACTGTAGAGTCCATGGAATTCTCCAGTCCAGAATACTAGAGTGGGTAGCCTATCCCTTCTCAAGGGGATCTTCCTTGAACCAGGAATCAAACAGAGGTTTCCTATATTGTGGGTGGATTCTTTACCAGGTGAGCTACGAGGGAAGCTCTTCTTTCACAGTGAAGAATGCCAGAATTTACCCTTCTGACCCATCAGTGACTATAACTTAATCAGTTAAAAGTGCTCAGTGCCTTAGGATGAATATGTTATACAGACCAGGTTGTTTAGCACCTATTCTATGCACTCAGCCATGTCAGATAATCTATGTGTATGAAATTAGGGTCTTACTCCTCATCTCTTTGCTTCTGTGTCTCTTTATTTTACTGTGAACTTCAAAGCAATATTTGCATCTGTTTTTTTCCTTGAAATCAACAAGTACCTAGTAAGATGCATAATATAAAGTAGAATTCAAAAATCTATTTATTTAGTAAAGGGAATTTAAAGTTATCTTCAATTAAAAATAAAATGCATTTTCAAAATAAAAAAGCAAATGATTTGCAAAATACCAATACACAGCTTTGAATTATTTTGGAAATGATAAATTACTAGAGGAGTGAAACTTTGCAAAGGTCAACTTCATCATGAGCACAAATAAGCATCCAAGAAACCACATTAACCATATTCAAAACAATAACAATCAAAATATAAACATAATGATAAATAAATGTGCAAGTAAAATACAATAAACTAAGATAATTTTTATCTAACCTAAATCAAGTGCTATTGTTAACATTAATTTAAAGGCAAGAAAGTTCAAAGAAGCATTTAAGAAGGAAGCAAAGTTAACTGATGAATTAGCATATATAAGACCCATAATCGATCAAAAGTGAGCTCCCAGGTGATTTTGTTTAATCTACTTGACTAGTTTGCAGAAATATATATTATGCTGTTATCTTAAAATAACTTAGAAATTTGAATAAAAATAAAATATATATGGTCCTTCTCTGGTGGCTACAATGGTAAAGAATCTGCCTGCAATGTGGAAGATGCAGATTTGATTCCTGGGTCAGGAAGATCCCATGGAGTAGGAAATGGAAATCTGCTCCAGTATTCTTGCCTGGAAAATTCTATGGACAGAGGAGTCTGGTAGGCTACAGTCCATGGATCCACAAAGAGTCAGACATGACTGAGCAATATATATATATATATATATNATATATATATATAAGACACATATATATCTCTATATATATATATATATATATATATCTCTGATATTTCTTGAAAAGATTTCTAGTCTTTCCCTTTTGGTTGTTTTCCTCTATTTCTTTGCATTGATTGCTGAAAAGTCTTTCTTATTGCTATTCTTTGGAACTCTGCATTCAGATGCCTATATCTTTCCTTTTCTGCTTTACTTTTCACTTCTCTTCTTTTCACAGCTATTTGTAAGGTCTCCCCAGACAGCCATTTTGCTTTTTTGCATTTCTTTTCCATGGGGATGGTCTTGATCCCTGTCTCCTGTACAATATCAAACCTTCATCCATAGTTCATCAGGCACTGTATCAGATATAGTCCATTAAATCTATCTCTCACTTGCACTGTATAATCATAAGGGATTTGATTTAGGTCATACCTGAATGGTCTAGTGGTTTTCTCTATTTTCTTCAATTTAAGTCGGAATTTAGCAATAAGGAGCTCATGATTGGAGCCAAAGTCAGCTCCCAGTCTTGTTTTTGCTGACTGTATAGAGTGTGTCCATCTTTGGCTGCAAAGAATATAATCAATCTGATTTCAGTGTTGACCATCTGGTGATGTCCATGGGTAGAGTCTTCGCTTGTGTTGTTGGAAGAGGATGTTTGCTATGACCAGTGAGTTCTCTTGGCAAAACTCTATTATCCTTTGCCCTGCTTCATTCCATATTCCAAGACCAAATTTACCTGTTACTCCAGGTGTTTCTTGACTTCCTACTTTTGCATTCCAGTCCCCTATAAGGAAAAGGCCATCTTTTTTGGATGTTAGTTCTAAAAGGTCTTGTAGGTCTTCATAGAACCGTTCAACTTCAGCGTCTTCAGCTTTACTGGTTGGGGCATAGACTTGGATTACTGTGATATTGAAAGGTTTGCCTTGGAGATGAACAGAGATCATTCTGTCGTTTTTGAGATTGCATCCAAGTACTGCATTTCAGACCCTTTTGTTGACCATGATGGCTACTCCATTTCTTCTGAGGGATTCCTGCCTGCAGTAGTAGATATAATGGTCATCTGAGTTAAATTCACCCATTCCAGTCCATTTAAATTCTCTGATTCCTAGAATGTTGATGTTCACTCTTGTCATCTCCTGTTTGATCACTTTCAATTTGCCTGGATTCATGGACTTAACATTCCAGGTTCCTATGCAATATTGCTCTTTACAGCATCAGACCTTGCTTCTATTACCAGTCAAATTTAATACTGGGTACTGCTTTTGCTTTGGCTCCATCCCTTCATTCTTTCTGGAGCTATTTCTCCACTGATCTGCCATAGCATATTGGGCACCTACAGACCCGGGGAGTTCCTCTTTCAATATCCTTTCATTTTGCCTTTTCATATGGTTCATTTGGTTCTCCAGGCAAGAATACTGAAGTGGTTTGCCATTCCCTTCTCCAGTGGACCACATTCTGTCAGACCTCTCTTCCATGATCCGCCCATCTTGGGTGGCAACACAGGGCATGGTCTCGTTTCATTGAGTTACACAAGGCTTTGGTCCTAGTGTGATTAGATTGACTAGTTTCCTGTGATTATGGTCTCAGTGTGTCTGCCTTCTGATGCCCTCTGGCAACACCTACCATCTTACTTGGGTTTCTTGTACATTGGATGAGGGGTATCTCCTCACTGCCACCCCTCCTGACCTTGAACATGGAGTAGCTCCTCTAGGCCCTCATGTGCTTGTGCCGCCACCACGCCTTGGACATGGGGTTTCTCCTCTTGACCTCCGACCTGACATTGGGCATGGAGTAGCTCCTCTCGGCCATTCCTGTGCTGTCACAACCTGGCACTCTCAGCCTCTTCCCCTGACCTCGGACTCGGGGTAGCTCCTCTTGGCCGCCAACCTTTGGGGATGGTGTCTTCTCGGCTTCTGCCCCTGAGTTCGGACATGAACCATGAACTTCCAGATGTTCAAGCTGGTTTTAGAAAAGACAGAGGAACCAGAGACCAAAGAGCCAATATCTGCTGGATCATCAAAAAAGCAATAGATTTCCAGAAAAACATCAATTTCTTCTTTATTGACTATGCCAAAGCCTTTGACTGTGTGGATCACAATAAACTGTGGAAAATTCTGAAAGAGATGGAAATACCAGACCACCTGACCTGCCTCTTGAGAAACGTATATGCAGGTGGGGAAGTCACAGTTAGAACTGGACATGGAACAACAGACTGGTTCCAAATAGGAAAAGGAGTACGTCAAGGCTGTATATTGTCACCCTGTTTATTTAACTTATATGCAGAGTACATCATGAGAACCACTGGGCTGGAAGAAGTACAAACTGGAATCAAGATTGCCAGGAGAAGTATCAATAACTGCAGATATGCAAATGACACCACTCTTATGGAAGAAAGTGAAGAGGAACTAAAAAGCCTTTTCATGAAAGTGAAAGAGGAGAGTGAAAAAGTTGGCTTAAATCTCAGCATTCAGAAAACGGAGATCATGGCATCTGGTCCCATCACTTCATGGGAAATAGATGGGGAAACAGTGCAAACAGTGTCAGACTTTATTTTTGGGGGCGCTCCAAAATCACTTTAGATGGTGATTGCCGCCATGAAATTAAAAGAGTCTTACTCCTTGGAAGGAAAGTTATGACCAACCTAGATAGCATACTGAAAAGCAGAGACATTACTTTGCCAACAAAGTTCCATCTAGTCAAGACTATGGTTTTTCTTGTGGTCATGTATGGATGTGACAGTTGGACTGAGAAGAAAGCTCAGTGCCGAAAATTTTATGCTTTTGAATTGTGGTGTTGGAGAAGACTCTTGAGAGTCCCTTAGACTGCACGGAGATCCAACCAGTCCATTCTGAAGGAGATCAGCCCTGGGTGTTCTTTGGAAGGAATGATGCTAAAGCTGAAAGTCGAGTACTTTGGCCACCTCATGCGAAGAGCTGATTCATTGTAAAAGACCCTGACGCTAGGAGGGATTGGGGGCAGGAGGAAAAGGGGACGACAGAGAAGGAGTTGGCTGGATGGCATCACCAACTTGATGGATGTGAGTTTGAGTGAACTCTGGGAATTGGTGATGGACAGGGAGGCCTGGCGTGCTGCGATTCATGGGGTCACAAAGAGTCAGACACAAGGGAGCTTCTGAACTGAACTGAACTGAACTGATATTTCTTTTTTCCAAATGCTTAGGAAGATAGCAATATGGTAGAAAGTGAGAGGAACTAAAAAGACTGTTGATGAAAGTAAAAGAAGAGAGTGAAAGAGTTGGCTTGAAGCTCAACTTTCAGAAAATGAAGACCATGGCATCTTGTTATCACTCCATGGGAAATAGATGGAGAAACAGTGGAAACAGTGTCAGACTTTATTTTTGGGGGGGCTCCAAAATCACTGTAGATGGTGACTGAAGCCATGAAATTAAAAGACGCTTACTCCTTGGAAGGAAAGTTATGACCAACCTAGAGAGCATATTTAAAAGCAGAGACATTACTCTGTCAACTAAGGTCTGTCTAGTCAAGGCTATGGTTTTTCCTGTGGTCATGTATGGATGTGAGAGTAGGACTGTAAGAAGGCTGAGCGCTGAAGAATTGATGCTTTTGAACTGTGGTGTTGGACAAGACTCTTGAGAGTCCCTTGGACTGCAAGGAGATGCAACCAGTCCATTCTGAAGGAGATCAATCCTGGGATTTCTTTGGAAGGAATGATGCTAAAGCTGAAACTCCAGTACTTTGGCCACCTCATGTGAAGAGTTGACTCATTGGAAAAGACTTTGATGCTGGGAGGGGTTGGGGGCAG
>SJYQ01002439.1:296351-319746 GCA_006410935.1 Redunca redunca
TCATTTATTTATCTAATTTTTCAGAAAGAGAGAAAATGATTTGAAATAATGTCAACAGCTAAGAAAATCAAGACTTTTGTTAAAATGTATTATACAAAATGCATACATGTACAGAGAGATTACTTTCAAAATAGATTATAAAATCAGGTTAAAATTATTTACTTTGAGAATTTTCTAATAGGCATATAACATATTTATGTAATATAAAGTATATATTAAATTGTACTTTATTATCAGCTTTCATTATGAACCAAATATGATAATAATAAAAAAGGTACTCAGGTAAATTATATAGGATTATTTTACTTTTTACCAGTACACAATATATTTTAATAAATTTCAGAAAATTCACTTGAGAGTGTTTAATGTGATCATGGATGTTGGCCAGGGAACCAAAGTCAGAAATTGAGAATAATGCAATATAATTTTTAACTTTCATTCAATATTCACTGGTGGAGGCAGAAGGAACCTTTGTTTTATAAGACTGTTGATTTGGAAAGAAATCTATGAGCTCATCTTTTAATATTTTCCTTTTTTTTTTTTTTCTTCTGGCCAAAAGAGGATAGATCATTCCCATGTACTATAATCACCATGTGTTGTAAAAGAAGCCCCTTATGAGACTAATCCCAATTGAAAGCTAGAATTTTATGAAAAATCTAGAATATTTTATGCCAAATTTAATACTAAAATGTCAGAATTATAGTTAAGCTGCGAGTTCTAAACATTTTCTACAAATACAGAGTTCTGTATTTGTAGTTCAGATATAGAGTCAAAATGCCAATATATATCTGAATAATTATGTTTGTATAGCTCCATACTTGACTCCGTTTTCTTTTGTCAATAGTCTTTTGTCAATAAATAGTCCATCATAAAAAATCAATATAAAATCAGTTTCCTTATAGAGTTTTATCACTTGTGCATATTTGTCCTTTTAAAATCAACTTTCTGATAGAGTTTTATCACCTATGCAGATATGTTTTTATACAATGGACCTAATTCTTCGTGTGTGTGTGTGTGTGTGTGTGTGTGTTTTATAATACATCCAAGATGGATGGGTCATGGTGGAAAGATCTGACAGAATGTTGCCCACTGGAGAAGGGAATGGAAAACCACTATAGTATTCTTGCCTTGAGAACCCCATAAACATTATGAAAAGGCAAAAGGATAGGACACTGAAAGATGAACTCCCCAGGTCTGTTCAGTTCAGTTCAGTTGATCAGTCATGTCCGACTCTTTGTGACCCCATGAATCACAGCACACCAGGCTTCCCTCTCCATCACCAACTCCCGGAGTTCAGCCAAACTCATTTCCATTGAGTCGGTGATGCCATCCAGCCATCTCATCCTTTGCCGTTCCCTTCTCCTCCTGTCCCCAATCCCTCCCAACATCAGGATCTTTTCCAATGAGTCAACTCTTCACATGAGGTGGCCAAAGTATTGGAGTTTCAACTTCAGCATCAGTCCTTTCAATGAACACCCAGGATGGATCTCCTTCAAAATGGACTGGTTGGATCTCCTTGCAGTCCAAGGGACTCTCAAGTGTCTTCTCCAACACCACAGTTCTAAGGCATCAATTCTTCAGCTCTCAGCTTTCTTCACAGTTCAACTCTCACATCCATACATGACTACTGGAAAAACATAGCCTTGACTAGATGGAGCTTTGTTGGCAAAGTAATGTCTCTGCTTTTCAATATGCTACCTAGTTTGGTCATAACTTTCCTTCCAAAGAGTAAGCATCTTTTAATTTCTTGGCTTCAATCACCATCTGCAGTGATTTTGGAGCACACAAATATAAAGTTTAACACTGTTTCCACTGTTTCCCCATCTATCTGCCATGAAGTGATGTAACCAGATGCCATGATCTTCATTTTCTGAATGTTGAGCTTTAAGCCAACTTTTTCACTCTCTTCTTTAACTTTCATCAACAGTCTTTTTAATTCGCCTTCACTTGCTGCCATAAGGGTGGTGTCATCTGCATTTCTGAGGTTATTGATATTTCTTCCAGAAATCTTGATTCCAGTTTTTGCTTCTTCCAGCCCAGCATTTCTCATGAAGTACACTGCATATAAGTTCAATAAGCAGGATGACAATATACAGCCTTGACATACTCCTTTTCCTATTTGGAACCAGTCTGTTCTGTGATCAGTTCTAACTGTTGCTTCCTGACCTGCATATAGGTTTCTCAAGAGGCAGGTCAGGTGGTCTGGTATTCCCATCTCTTTCAGAATTTTCCATAGTTTATTGTGCTCCACATTGTGTCTGACTCTTTGCAACCCCATTGACTATACAATCTATGGAATTCTCTAAGCCAGAATACTGGAGAGGGTAGATGTTCCTTTCTCCAGGGGACCTTCCCAATCCAGGGATTAAACCCAGGTCTCCCGCATTGCAGGCAGATTCTTTACCAGCTGAGCCACAAGGGAAGTCCCCCACCCCCAGGTCCGTAGGTGCCCAATATAATACTGGAGATGAGTGGAGAAATAACTCCAGAAAGAAGGAAAAGATGGAGCCAAAGCAAAAACAACACCCAAATTATGGATGTGACTGGTGATGGAAGCAAAGTCCAATGCTGTAAAGAGCGATAGTGCATAGGAACCTGGAATGTTAGGTCCATGAATCATGGCAAATTGGAAGTGGTCAAACAGGAGATGGCAAGAGTGAATGTTGCCATTCTAGGAATCAGCAAACTAAGATGGAATAGATGAATTTAACTCAGATGACCATTATATCTACTACTGTGGGCAAAAATCCCTTAGAAGAAATGGAGTATTCATCATAGTCGACAAATGAGTCTGAAATGCAGTACTTGGATGCAATCTCAAAAACGCCAGAATGATCTCTGCTCATTTCCAAGGCAAAGCATTCAGTATCACAGTAATCCAAGTCTATGTCCCAACCACTAATGCTGAAGAAGCTGATGTTGAATGGTTCTATGAAGACCTACAAGACCTTTTAGAACTAATACCCAAAAAAGATGGCCTTTTCATTAGAGTTGACTGGAATGCAAAAGTAAGAAGTCAAGAAACACCTGGAGAAACAGGCAAATTTGGCCTTGGAGCACAAAATGAAACAGGGCAAAGGCTAACAGTTTTGCCAAGAGATGCCACCCTTGTTGCAAAAAGTGAAGAAGAACTGACGAGCTTCTTGATGAAAGTGAAATAAGAGAATGAAAATGTTGGCTTGAAGCTCAACATTCAGAAAGCTAAGATCATGGCATCTGGTCCCATCACTTCATAGCAAATAGATGGGGAAACAGTGGAAACAGATTTATTTTGGGGGGCTCTAAAATCACTGCAGAGAGTGATTACAGCCATAAAATTAAATAATGCCTACTCCTTGGAAGGAAATTTATGACCAACCTAGACAGCATATTATAAAGCAGAGACATTACTTTGCCAACAAAGGTCCGTCTAGTCAAGGCTATGCTTTTTCCAGTAGTCATGTATGGATGTGACAGTCGGACAATAAAGAAAGCTGAGGACCAAAGAATTGATTCTTTTGAACTGTGGTATTGGAGAAGACTTTTGAGAGTCTTTTGGACTGCAAGTAGATCCAACCAGCCCATCCTAAAGAAGATCAGTCCTGGGTGATCACTGGAAGGACTGATGTTGAATCAAAAACTCCAAAACTTTGGCCACCTGATGCAAAGAGCTGACTCATTTGAAGAGACCCTGATGCTGGGAAAGTTCGAGGGCAGGAGGAGAAGGGGATAGCAGAGGATGAGACGGTTGGATGGCATCACCAACTTGATGGACATGAGTCTGGGTAAACTCTGGATGTTGGTGATGGACAGGGAGGCCTTGTGTACTGCGATTCATCTGGTTGCAAAGAGTCAGACATAAGTGAGTGACTGAACTGAACTGAATTGAAAAATGATTATTACTCAACTTTCTCACTGCCATCTGTTACTTTCCTGTTTTTACATTGCAAAGTTTATTATCTCAATACATGAAGACAAATGTGAAGAATATATTAGATCTGAGGTATATCCAAAAAATGAAGTAATATTTCTTAGAATCTCTAAATTGAAGTGAGTATATTAAGTGATAGAAAAAATAATAATAAGAGAGCTGTCTTTAAAAATACAGAATTGTGGTCTGTCACCATCCCTTGTTAGCTATATATCTTCTGAGACTTTCAGGAAATATAAATAATACAACTCTAAAATTATTTGTCACAAAATCTCACCAAACAAAACGAGGAATACAATGAATTTTATCTTCTAATTTTCCAATTTATACTTAACATTGCTATGAACTTGATATTTAAAAATACACACATAATTCTTTCAATGAAAACACATGCCTTTGCATGTGTGCATGTATGCTAGGGGGTCTCCCTATAGCTCAAATGGTAAGAAATCTGCCTGCAATGCAGGAGACCATGGTTCGATGCCTGGGTCAGGAAGGTCCCGTGGATAAGGGCATGACAACCCACTCCAGTATTCTTGCCTGGAGAATCCCATGTACAGAGGAGCCTGGAGAGCTGCAGTCCACGGGGTCGCAAAGAGTCGGACATGACTGAGTGACTAACACTACACTACTACTACTCTGTATGCTAAGTCACTTCAGTCATGCCCCAGTTCTTTGTGACCCTATGGACCCTAGCCCACCAGGCTCCTCTGTCCATGGGATTCTCCAGGCAAGAATACTGGAGTGGGCTGCCATGCCACACCAATCTTCCCAACTCAGGGACTGAACTTCTGTCTCCTGTGACTCGTGCACTGCAGGCAGATTCTTTATCACTGAGCCATCAGAGAAGTCCCCTTTATCTTTGAAGAGGACGTTTATTCCAGCAACACTCCAGTATCACTGAAGAAAAGTAACTTCCCTTTAAAGTGTAGATTTTGATCATATTATTTTGTCTGCTATTTCAATTCCTTCTAACCTTTCATATTTCACCTTTAATTCTCCCTCAATCTGAAATCTTCTCAGACTTCACCAGGGAATTTAAGGAATTTTCCTGTTATATAATTATAGTGAATTTTAGTCATTATGGCAAATTTTATACTTTGTTATCATTTTTCTCATGTAACTATCTCTTTCTGAGAAAAAAATACGTTGAGAGTAGGGTATGCTTATTTTCTTCTTAATATTCCCAAACTGACATAGAAGGACAAAATATAGCTAAATAATTAAGGTCTAAAAGCTTTATAAAGTTGTTTCTTTTTTAATATCAAGCAACCAATGACTTATCTAACTTTTAGTTAACACCTTTCTGCACAAGTTCATCAATCTTCAGAAGTTTAAGAAACCAGTCAATATTGGAACTGAGATTCCAAGTCAAATAGGCTAGGCTAACTTCAGGGTATAAACTCAATGGTATTTAGAATTAAGGTTACCTGAGCCTCAACACTGTTGATTACTCAAGGGCTATCTTCTCAATATAGAAATTAAGATTATGTAGGGATAGGAATACATTAGTTTGTCTAAGTGCAAATATTTACCTCTCTTTTTAAAAGCACTTTACTGAGGTCTGAATAGTACACAATAACCCATCCATAAAAGTTGATGAGTCTGGAGATAAGTACAAGAGATTAAACTATCAAGCAATCAATGTCGTAAATATATCATCCATAAAAGACTCTTCTAACCTCATTTTAATTTTTTTTTTGGTGATAAGAACACAGCATCCTTGGCAAATTTTTAATTAGAATGTATAGGGTTGTTTACTCTAGGTGCTATGATGTACAATAGATCTCTAGCAATTATACTTCCTGCATGACTAACACTTTCTACCTTTGGATCAATACCTCCTCGTTTTCACTTGTACCCAAGCCCCTGGCAATGACAATTCTAGTCTCTGCTTCTCTGAAAACATTTATCTTTAGAAAAGAAAAATACCTCAATAGGTAGGTTTCTTTCAACAATAGCCAGAAGTTAAATTTTTATCACAACTTCAAAGGAAAAAATAAATTATAAAAGCCAAACAACACTGTAGTTAGACTTCATAAGTAGTTGATACTGGATGCTTGGGGCTGTGCACTGACAACCCAGAGGGATGGCCCGGGGAGGGAGGAGGGAGGGGGGTTCAGGATGGGGAACACGTGTATACCTGTGGCAGATTCATGTTGATGTATGGGAAAACCATACAATATTGTAAAGTAATTAACCCCCAATTAAAACAAATTTATATTAAAAAATAAATAAAAATGCTTAACTTCCAAAGTATGCAAATTGAATGTTTTATTTTCCATGCTTTACCCTTTCCATTATAGAATAATTTTGCAATCCTTGTGTTGATCTTGGATATTGTCTTCTTTCTTTATCCTTCCTGTGGTGTTCCATGTTGGTCCATGGCAAGAGCATCCATATGAGAACATTCTTGAAAGCAATAAACACTAAACTAATTAAAACAGAGACAAATTTGTAGGACAACTGATATTAACAAGAATTACACTGGGTAAGCTGGACTAAGTGGTCACCATATGCAGTTTCTCATGAGTAGTGACTACATATACATGAATCCTCCCAAATCTCATTGTATTTATTTAGTGTCCCCTTTTAAAAGTGAAATCTAAACTCAAACGCTGAAAAGTAAGTCTTTACAGCCCTTATTATTCTTTCCTAATTTTACCTCATCATCTTTGTACTTAGAAATTGACAATTTTTTCCAATCTTAATACTTCTCTAATATAATTATCACACTTGTGACTTCATATTTTACTATAATTTTTATAGAACTTCATTTTAAAAATCAAAATGCTACTAGGAAAAATGCCCCTCAAAAGCCATATCACCTCTTTTCTTTAGCACTGTATAAATCGTAATTGCTACAGTTCCGTTTTTTTTAAACTATGGCTCAAGTCTCAAGAGAGATGAAAAGGAAGAAGGAGAAAGAAGGAGAAGGATGTAGAGTCAAAGAAGGAGGAGGATGTAGAGTCAAAGAAGGAAGAGGGGAAGGAAAATAAGGAGAAAGAAGAGAACCAGAACAGGGTTAATTTTTGAGGTCAATGCCTCAAACAAATTTTCAATTCCAAAATATATTCCTTAATTTCAAAACGTTAAATAAAGGGTTACATAAAACCTCAAACTTACACAAGCATATATCCATTATAGAAATATAATTAAGGAAAAATGAAAGCAGTGCTGAAGAAGGAAATAGTGAAGAAAAGGATGGAGGAAGTAAGCATACTTTTTGAATTATTACTGTTGGTAAACGAGGTCAAACACTGTATAGTCTTCTCTTCTATGGTGTTCCTCGTAGGGAATAAATAATTTTGCAAAGCTATCTATTCTGCTAATATGTACAATGTCTCTTGGTCTCCATAGTAATTATCTAATAGATTGCTGAGAATCTAATTATCTTAGGAGTCAAGACTTAGATAAAAGGAGGGAAAACTTACCTTCAACAGTATGATTATTGTATCTAAAATCCTTAAATGTAAAACATACAACTCTTCCCTATGGTTGAAAATTAGTTTGGATTGTATAGCTTTTAAACACTTACCATAATGCAAAGAATTGAAAATAGTTTTCCCACTTATTTTTTTAAAAGCTTGAAGCAGTTTGCCAACTCATTTTAAAGCAAGGCTTTGTGTATCACCTTGGATATTTCTACATGATTATACTTATTATAGGTTTTGTTAGCAATGAATAATCAAATGTTTTAAGTTCTGTTGTAGTTCTGTATGGAAGAAAATTCCTATGAGTAATGAAATTCCTATGAGTAATTGAAATGAATGCATTTGTACATTTCTCATTACATTGACATCTCACAATATGACAAAAAAAAAAAAAAGGAAAACACTTTCACTTGGAACTAGGACACAGGTTTGATAGGATCTTTGCTTAACAAAGTAAGTGCCTCTAATGCACACTGAATACTTTTATAATTTTTTTCAGTTTTTCCATATTCATTATTTTTTAAAAACGATTTTTTTAAGAAAAATTATTAACAGTTTATGTAAAGTTGGAAACAGAAAGAAAGTGAAGTCATTCAGTCATGTCCAACTTTTTATGGCCCCATGGACTGTAGCCGACCAGTTTCCTCCATCCATGGATATTTCCAGGCAAGAGTACTGGAGTGGGTTGTCATTTTCTTTTCCAGCGTACCTTCCTGATTCAGGAATCAAACCGGGATCTCCCACTGCATACAGACAATTTACTGTCTGAGCCACCAGGGAAGCACCCCCCCCCCCCGGAAACAGAAGGAAGGATCCAGGTCCCGGAGGGCGGGGTTTGCTACACCCCAGGTCACCATAACTACTGAGCCCCAGGACCGGGGGCAGCCTTGGCTGCTGAGCCCCCTATGTAGATCGTTACTCTACTTGCTGGTCCAACGTGGATGTCAAAGGAAAGCCAGGGGAGGCCCACTGCATAGGCCAGCAGTGGAACCAAATATGTGTCATCAGGTTTCAGGGTATCTTCCAGTTCTTCAACGTGAATAAACAATGAAAATTTTTTTTTTTTTTTTTTTTTTTTACCAAATCTGTACAAACTTCAGAACAAAGTCTGGAAAATTTAAGCCAGAGGCACAGTTTCTAACAGAACTGGCACCTTTTTGTATGATTTACTGCTCATATGAAGAATATACCATATCTATTATGGCAGAAAGTGAAGAGGAACTAAAAAGCCTCTTGATGAAAGTGCAAGAGGAGAGTGAAAAAGTTGGCTTAAAGCTCAACATTCAGAAAACGAAGATCATGGCATCTGGTCCCATCACTTCATGGGAAATAGATAGGGAAACAGTGGAAACAGTGTCAGGCTTTATTTTATTTACTTTTTTTTGGGGGGAGGGGGGCTCCAAAATCACTGCAGATGGTAACTGCAGCCATGAAATTAAAGGACGCTTAGTCCTTGGAAATAAAGTTATGATCAACCTAGATAGCATATTAAAAAACAGAGACATTACTTTGCCAACAAAAGTCCATCTCGTCAAGGCTATGGTTTTTCCTGTGGTCATGTATGGATGTGAAAGTTGGACTGTGAAGAAGGCTGAGCACTGAATATTTGATGCTTTTCAATTGTGTTGGAGAAGACTCTTGAGAGTCCCTTGGACTGCAAGGAGATCCAACCAGTCCATTCTGAAGATCAGCCCTGGATGTTCTTTGGAAGGAATGATGCTAAAGCTGAAGCTCCAGTACTTTGGCCACCTCATGCAAAGAGTTGACTTGTTGGAAAAGACTCTGATGCTGAGAGGGATTGGGGGCAGGAGGAGAAGGGGACGACAGAGGATGAGATGGCTAGATGGCATAACCGACTTGATGGACATGAATTTGAGTGAACTCCGGGAGCTGGTGATGGACAGGGAGGCCTGGTATGCTGCAATACATGGGGTGGCAAAGAATCAGACACGACTGAGCAACTGAACTGAACTGAGCTGTGTTAGGGTTGGTGGAAGTGAGGGAAAACATTCTTCATAAACCACCTATTCTTCAAGCGAAGCCATCCACTCAAGTCTACTTTTCAATTGTTTGCCCAAATTTGAAGACAGTAAAACTGTAACAGAAGGGTTACTGACACAAAAGCAGTATGAAGTCATCAAAGCCATAGCATCTTCCTCATGAGGCCTGAGGACAGAGATGGTGTAAAAAGCCTCCTGATCCAAACCTGGACTAACAGTCAGTGCACTAAGGGAGGACAAGCATGGGTGAAGCATTCTTCACACCCAGCCACCTGCAGGGAGACTTGCTCTTAACACCTGACCTAGTTTTCCTTCTTTGTCTGACATAATAAACCTTGATTCCATTTTGTCTTCAACCTCCCAGATCTCCCTGTCCATTTACTTACTCTGTTCTTTACTTCCTTTACTCTTACAACTGGCAAGTGAGACATGTTTTTCTGATTATGAATTTAAAAAAATGCATGTTGAGGAAAATTTGAAAAGACAGAAAAGTAAAAATAATTTACCAATCATCCCACTAGTAATTTACACACTAGTAAATAATTTACCTACTAGTAGATAATTTACCCACTAGTAAATACTACTTTTTGAAAANTATACATTTAGATTTTTCCCACTAACACATTTGTTTAGTGCTAGGAAAATAAATAATACATTAATTGATTGATTAACTTATCTAAATTAAATTTTAAAAGATTCAAGCTTGTGGAGTCTTTAACCTTGATACTTACCTAAGTTGTTAACATTTTCTCATTGTGATTCATTTCAGCACATGTGTGACATTTTAAATGAACTGTTAGTTTTATAGATCTTGAAATATTATATTGAATTTATCTTTTCCTTGCCTACATTACCTTGCAAAAATTTTAGGAAGTTACTTTTTAAAATTGTATGTAGGTTTTTAGGGGGTGGTTCTAAAATGGTGGAGGAATAGTATGGGGAGACCACTTTCTCCCTCACAAATTCATCAAAAGAACATCTGAACAATGAGAAAATTCCATAAAACTTCTGAATGCTGGTAGAGGACATAGGCACCCAGAAAAGCAGCCCATTGTCTTTGAAAGGAGATGTTATATCAACAGTGCTGTATAGATGGAGAAGTATTGAGGCTACTGTAAAAATAAGACTGAAAACCAGAAGCAGGAGGTTTAAGTCTAAATCTTGAGTACACCAGAGAACTCCTGACTCCAGGGAACATTAATTGACAGGAGCTCAACAAAACCTTCATACCTAAACTGAAACCAAGCACCAACCAAGGCCCAAAAAATTCCAGAGCAAGATATACCATGCAAATTCTCCAGCAACACAGGAACATAGCCCTGAGCTTCAATACAGAAGCTGCCCAAAGTTACTCCAAACCCACTGACATCTCATAACTCATTACTGGACACTTCACTAAACTCTAGAGAGAAGAAATTCAGCTCCACCCACCAGAACACTGACACAAGCTTCCCTAACCAGAAACCTTAACAAGCGACATGTACAACCTCACCCACAACAAGGAAAATCCACAATAGAGAATTCCACAAACCGCCAGCATACAGAAGTTCAGTTTAGTTCAATTCAGTCACTAAGTTGTGTCCGACTCTTTACAACCCCATGAATCACAGCACCTTCAGGCCTCCCTGTCCATTACCAACTACCAGAGTTCACGCAGATTCACATCCATCGAGTCAGTGATGGCATCCAGCCATATCATCCTCTGTCATCCCCTTCTCCTCCTGCCCCCAATCTCTCAGTTCAGTTCACTTCAGTCACTCAGTCGTGTCTGACTCTTTGCGACCGCATGAATCGCAGCAGGCCAGGCCTCCCTGTCCATCACCATCTCCCGGATTTCACTCAGACTCACGACCATCGAGTCCGTGATGCCATCCGACTATCTCATTCTGGATCGTCCCCTTCTCTTCCTGCCCCCAATCTCTCCCAGCATCAGAGTCTTTTCCAATGAGTCAACTCTTCGCATGAGGTGACCAAAGTACTCGAGTTTCAGCTTTAGCATCATTCCTTCCAAAGAAATCCCAGGGCTGATCTCCTTCAGAATGGACTGGTTGCATCTCCTTTCAGTCCAAGGGACTCTCAAGATTCTTCTCCAACACTGCAGTTCAAAAGCATCAATTCTTCGGCACTCAGCCTTCTTCACAGTCCAACTCTCACATCCATACATGACTACTGGAAAAACCATAGCCTTGACTAGATGGACCTTAGACAGCAAAGTAATGTCTCTGCTTTTGAATATGCTATCCAGGTTGGTCATAACTTTTCTTCCAAGGAGTAAGCGTCTTTTAATTTCATGGCTGCAGTCACCATCTAGAGTGATTTTGGAGCCCAAAAATAAAAAGTCTGACACTGTTTCCACTGTTTCCCCATTTATTTCCCATGACGTGATGAGACTGGCTGCCATGATCTTCGTTTTCTGAAAGTTGACTTTTAAGCCAACTTTTTCACTCTCCTCTTTCACTTTCATCAAGATCCTTTTTAGTTCATCTTCATTTTCTCCCATAAGGGTGGTGTCATCTGCATATCTGAGGTTATCGATATTTCTCCCAGCAATTTTGATTCCAGCTTGTGTTTCTTCCAGCCCAGGGTTTCTCATGATGTACTCTGCATATAAGTTGAATAAGTAGGGTGACAATATACAGCCTTGACATACTCCTTTTCCTATTTGGAACCAGTCTGTTGTTCCATGTCCATTTCTAATTGTTGCTTACTGACCTGCATACAGATTTCTCACGAGGCAGGTCAGGTGGTCTGGTATTCCCATCTCTATCAGAATTTTCCACAGTTCAAATGTGATCCACACAGTCAAAGGCTTTAGCATAGTTAATAAAGCAGAAATAGATGATTTTCTGGAACTCTCTTGCTTTTTTGATGATCCAGCAGATGCTGGCAATTTGATCTTTGGTTCTTCTGCCTTTTCTAAAACCAGCTTGAACATCTGGAAGTTCACAGTTCACGTATTGCTGAAGCCTGGCTTGGAGAATTTTGAGCATTACTTTACTAGCATGTGAGATGAGTGCAATTATGTGGTAGTTTGAGCATTCTTTGGCATTGCCTTTCTTTGGAATTGGAATGAAAACTGACCTTTTCCAGGCCTGTGACCACTGCTGAGTTTTCCAAATTTGCTGACATATTGATTGTAGCACTTTCACAGCATCATCTTTCAGGATTTGAAATAGCTCAACTGGAATGCCATCCCATCCACTAGCTTTGTTCGTAGTGATGCTCTCTAAGGCCCACTTGACTTCACATTCAAGGATGTCTGGCTCTAGGTGAGTGACCACACCATCGTGATTATATGGGTCGTGAAGATCGTTTTTGTACAGTTCTTCTGTGTATTCTTGCCACCTCTTCTTAATATCTTTTGCTTCTGTTAGGGCCATAACATTTCTGTCCTTTATCGAGCCCATCTTTGCATGAAAGGTTCCTTTGGTATCTCTGATTTTCTTGAAGAGATCTCTAGTCTTTCCCATTCTGTTCTTTTCCTCTATTTCTTTGCATTGATTGCTGAAGAAGGCTTTCTTATCTCTTCTTGCTATTCTTTGGAATTCTGCATTCAGATGCTTATATCTTTCCTTTTCTCCTTTGCTTTTCACTTCTCTTCTTTTCACAGCTATTTGCAAGGCCTCCCCAGACAGCCATTTTGCTTTTTTGCATTTCTTTTCCATGGGGATGGTCTTGATCCCTGTCTCTTGTACAATGTCATGAACCTTAGTCCATAGTTCATAAGGCACTCTATATAGCAGATCTAGTCCCTTAAATCTATTTGTTACTTCCACTGTATAATCATAAGGGATTTGATTTAGATCATACCTGAATAGTCTAGCGGTTTTCCTACGTTTCTTCAATTTAAGTCTGAATTTGGAAATAAGGAGTTCATTATCTTTGCCGCAGTCAGCTCCTGGTCTTGTTTTTGTTGACTATATAGAGCTTGTCCATCTTTGGCTGCACAGAATATAATCAATCTGATTTCAGTTTTGACCATCTGGTGATATCCATGTGTAGAGTCTTCTCTTGTGTTGTTGGAAGAGGGTGTTTGCTATGACCAGTGCATTTTCTTGGCAAAACTCTATTATTCTTTGCCCTGCTTCATTCTGAATTCCAAGGCCAAATTTGCTTGTTATACCAGGTGTTTCTTGACTTCCAACTTTTGCATTCCAGTCCCCTATAATGAAAAGTACATATTTTTTAGGTGTTAGTTCTAAAAGGTCTTGTAGGTCTTCATAGAACCGTTCAACTTCAGCTTCTTCAGCGTTACTGGTTGGAGCATAGACTTGGATTACCATGGTATTAAGTGGTTTCCCTTGGAGATGAAGAGAGATCATTCTATAATTTTTGAGATTGCATCCAATTACTGCATTTCAGACTGTCTTGTTGACCATGATGGCTAATCCATTTCTTCTGAGGGATTCCTGCCCGCAGTAGTAGATATAATGGTCTCTGAGTTAACTTCACCTATTCCAGTCCATTTTAGTTCACTGATTCCTAGAATGTCAACGTTCACTCTTGCCATTTCTTGTTTGACCACTTCCAATTTGCCTTGATTCATGGACCTGACATTCCAGGTTCCTATTCTATATTGCTTTTTCCAGCATTGAACCTTCCTTCTATCACCAGTCACATACCAGTTGGGTATTGTTTTTGCTTTGGCTCCATCCCTTCATTCTTTCTAGAGTTATTTCTCCATTGATCTCCAGTAGCATATTGGGCACCTACTGACCTGGGCAGTTCCTGTTTCAGTATCCTATCATTTTGCCTTTTCATACTGTTCATATGGTTCTCAAGGCAAGAATACTGAAGTGTTTTGCCATTCCCTTCTCCAGTGGACCACATTCTGTCAGACTTCTCCACCATGACCCTCCTGTTTGGGTTGACCTGAGGGCATGGCTTAGTTTCTTTGAGTGAGACAAGGCTGTGGTCCTAATGTGATTAAATTGACTAGTTTTCTGTGAGTATAGTTTCAGTGTGTCTGCCCTCTGATGTCCTCTTGCAACACATACCATCTTTCTTTGGTTTCTCTTACCTTAGGTGTGGGGTATCTCTTCACAGCTGCTCCAGCAAAGTGCAACTGCTGCTCCTTACCTTGGGTGAGGGATATCTCCTCAACACTGTCCTTCCTGACCTTCAACGTGGGATGGCTCCTCTAGGCCCTCCTGCACCTGCAGAGCCACTGCTCCTTGGACATGGGGTTGCTTCTCCCAGTTGCTGCCATGGCCTCTGGCATCAGGTTGCTCTACCTGGCTGCCGCCCCTGGCCTCGGGTGCTGCCCCTGACCTCAGACACGGGGTGGCTCCTCTCACCTGCAGTCCCTGGCCATGGACGCAGGGTATTTCCTCTCGGCAGTCGCCCCTGACCTCGTATGCGGGGTTGCTCCTTCCAGTCTCTATCTTTGGCCTCAGACGTGGAGTAGTTGCTCTCAGCCATTCCTGCACCATCACATCCTGGCACTCTAGGCCGCTGCCCTTGACCTCGGACGTGGTGTAGCTCCTCTTGGCCGCACTTAGTGCACCAGGCGCAGCCACCTGCACTTAGTCTGCAGGGCGCAGCCATGAAACACAGCAATATAAACAAGATGAAGAGACAGAGGAATACCCAGCAGGTAAAGGAACAGGATAAATGTCCACCAAACCAAACAAAAGAGGAAGAGATAGGGAATCTACCTGATAAAGAATTCCAAATAATGATAGTGAAAATGATCCAAAATCTTAAAACCAAAATGGAATCACAGATAAGTAGCCTGGAGACAAGGATTGAGAAGATGCAAGAAAGGTTTAACAAGGACCTAGAAGAAATAAAAAAGAGACAATATATAATGAATAATGAAATAAATAAGGTCAAAAACACTCTGGAGGTAACAAATAGTAGAATAACAGAGGTAGAAGATAGGATTAGTGAGGTAGAAGATAGAATGGTAGAAAAAAATGAATCAGAGAGGAAAAAAAGAAAAAGGAATTAAAAGAAATGAGGACAATCTCAGAGACTTCTGGGACAATGTTAAACACCCCAATATTTGAATCATAGAAGTCCCAGAAGAAGACAAAAAGAAAGACCATGAGAAAATACTTGAGGAGATAATAGTTGAAAACTTCCCTAAAATGAAGAAGGAAGTAATCACCCAAGTCCAAGAAACCCAGAGAGTCCCAAACAGGATAAACCCAAGGTGAAACACCCCCAAGACACATATTAATCAAATTAACAAAGATCAAACACAAAGAACAAATATTAAAAGCAGTAAGGGGAAAACAACAAATAACACACAAGGGGAGTCCCATAAGAATAACAGCTGATCTTTCAATAGAAACTCTTCAGGCTAGGAGGGAAAGGCAGGACATACTTAAAATGATGAAAGAAAATAATCTATAGGCCAGATTACTCTACCCATCAAGGATTTCATTCAAATATGAAGGAGAAATCAAAAGCTTTACAGACAAGCAAAAGCTGAGAGAACTCAGCACCACCAAACCAGCTCTCCAACAAATGCTAAAGGATCTTCTCTAGACAAGAAACACAAAAAGGATGTATAAACTCGAATCCAAAACAATAAAGTAAATGGCAACGGGATCATACTTATCAATAATTACCTTAAACGTAAATGGGTTGAATGCCACCACCAAAAGGCAAAGACTGACCAAATGGATACAAAAACAAGAGCACTATAAATGGTGTCTACAAGTGACCCACCTCAAAACAAGGGACACATACAAACTGAAAGTGAAGGGCTGGGAAAATATATTCCACACAAATAGAGCCCAAAAGAAAGCAGGAGTAGCAATACTCATATCAGATAAAATAGACTTTAAAACAAAGGCTTTGAAAAGAGACAAAGAAGGACACTACATCATGATCAAGGGATCAATCCAAGAAGAAGATATAACAATTATAAATATATATGCACCCAACATAGGAGTGCCATAATATGTAAAACAAATGCTACCAATAATGAAAGGGGAAATTAACAATAATGCAATAAGAGTGGGAGATTTTAATACCTAACTCACACCTATGGATAGATCAACTAAACAGAAAATTAACAAGGAAACACAAACTTTAAATGATACAATAGACCAGTTAGGTCTAATTGATATCTATAGGGCATTTCACCACAAAACAATGAATTTCACCTTTTTCTCAAGCTCCCATGGAACATTCTCCAGGATAGGTTCTCTCACATCCTGGGCCATAAATCTAGCCTTGGTAATTAAAAAAAAAAAAAGAAAAAGAAATCATTCCAAGCATCTTTTCTGACCACAAGGCAGTAAGATTAGATATCAATTAAAGGAGGAAAACTATTAAAAATTCCACCATATGGAGACTGAACAACATGCTGCTGAATACCAACAAATCACAGAAGAAATAAAAAAGAAATCAAAATATGCATAGAAACGAATGAAAATGTAAACACAACAACCCAAAACCTGTGGGGCACTGTAAAAGCGGTGCTAAGGGGAAGCTTCATAGCAATATAGGCATACCTCAAAAAAACAAGAAAAAAGTCAATTAAATGACCTAACTCTTCACTTAAAGCAACTAGAAAAGGAAGAAATGAAGAACTCCAGGGTTAGTAGATGGAAAGAAATCTTAAAAATTAGGGCAGAAAACAATGCAAAAGAAACAAAAGAGACAATAGCAAAAATCAACAAAGCCAAAAGCAGGTTCACTGAGAGGATAAATAAAATTGACAAACCATTAACCAGATTCATCAAGAAACAAATGGAGAAAAATCAAATCAATAAAATCAGAAATGAAAATGGAGATATCACAACAGAAAACACAGAAATACAAAGGATCATAAGAGATTACTATCAGCAGTTATGTGCCAATAAAATGGACAACTTGGAAGAAATGGACAAATTCTTAGAAAAGTACAAGTTTCCAAAAGTAAACCAGGAAGAAATAGAAAATCTTAACAAACCCATCACAAGCACAGAAATTGAAACTGTAATCAGAAAACTTCCAGCAAAGCCTCTGCCTGCAATGCGGGAGACCTGGGTTCAATTCCTGGGTTGGGAAGATCCCCTGGTGAAGGAAATGGCAATCGACTCCAGCACTCTTGCCTGGAAAATCCCATAGACGGAGGAGCCTGATAGGTTACAGTCCATGGGGTCGCAAAGAGTCGGACATGACTGAGTGACTTTACCTACTTACTTACTTACTTACCAGTAATTTAGAGAAGAGCTAACACCTATCCTACCCAAACTCTTCCAGAAAACTTCAGAGGAATGTAAACTTCCAAACATTTTATGAGGCCACCATCACCCTAATACCCAAACCTGGCAAAGATGCCACCATAAAAGAAAACTACAGACCAATATCACTGATGAACATAGATGCAAAAATCCTTAACAAAATTCTAGCAATCAGAATCCAACAAAATATTAAAAAGATCATACATCATGACCAAGTAGACTTTATCCCAGGGATGCAAGGATTCTTCAATATCCACAAACCAATCAATGTAATACACCACATTAACAAACTGAAAAATAAAAGCCATATGATTATTCAATACATGCAGAGAAAGCCTTTGGCAAAATTTAACATCCATTTATGATAAAATCCCTCCAGAAAGAAGGAATAGAAGGAACAGACCTCAACATAATATATATGACAAACCCACAGAAAAAATTATCCTCAACGGTGAAAAATTGAAAGCATTTCCCCTAAAGTCAGGAACAAGACAAGGGTGCCCATTTTCACCACTACTATTCAACATAGTTCTGGAAGTTTTGGCCACACCAATCAGAGCAGAAAAAGAAATAAAAGGAATCCAAATTGGAAAAGAAGAAGTAAAACTCTCACTGTTTGCAGATGACATGGTCCTCTACATAGAAAACATAAACATTCTGCCAGAAGATTACTAGAGCTAATTAATTAATATAGTAAAGTGGCAGGATATAAAATCAACACACAGAAATCCCTTTCATTCCTCTTCACTAATAGTGAGAAAATAGAGAAATTAAGGAAACAATTCTATTCACCACTGCAATGAAAAGAATAAAACACTTAGGAATATATCTACCTAAAAAAAACTAAAGACCTATGTATAGAAAAGTATAAAACACTGGTGAAAGAAATCAAAGAGGACATTAAGAGATGGAGAAATATACCATGTTCATGGATCAGAAGAATCAGTATAGTGAAAATGAGTATATTACCCCAAAGCAATCTATAGATTCAGTGCAGTCCCTATCAAGCTACCAACGGTATTTTTCACAGAGCCAGAACAAATAATTTCAAAATTTGTATGGAAATACAAAAAAAAAAAAAAAACCCTCGAACAGTCAAAGCAATCGTGCAAAAAATAAAGGACCTGGAGCAATCAACCTGCTTGACTCCAGGCCCTACTACAAAGCTACAGTCATCAAGACAATATGGTACTGGCACAAAGATAGAAATATAGATCAATGGAACAAAATTGAAAGCCCAGAAATAAATCCACACAACTATGGACACCTTCTCTTTGACAGAGGAGGCAAGAATATACAATGGAGAAAAGCAAAGCTCTTTAACAAGTGGTGCTGGGAAAACTGGTCAACCACTTGTAAAAGAATGAAATTAGAACACTTTCTAACACTGTACACAGAAATAAACTCAAAATGGATTAAAAATCTAAACATAAGACCAGAAACTATAAAACTCCTAGAAGAGAACATAGGCAAAACACTCTCCAACATAAATCACAGCAGGATCTTCTATGACCCACCTCCTAGAACATTGGAAATAAAAGCAAAAATAAACAAATGAGATCTAATTAAACTTAAAATCTTCTGCCCAACAAAGGAAGCTATAAGCAAGGTGAAAAGACAGCCTTCAGAATGGGAGAAAATAATAGCAAATGAAACAACTGACAAACAACTAATCTCAAAAATATACAAGCAACTCCTGCAGCTCAATTCCAGAAAAATAAATGACCCAATCAAAAAGTGGGTCAAAGAACTAAATAGACATTTCTCCAAAGAAGACATACAGATGGATAACAAATGCATAAAAAGATGTTCAACATCATTCATTATCAGAGAAATGTAAATCAAAACCACAATGAGGTACCATTTCATGCCAGTCAGAAAGGCTGCAGTCCAAAAATTTACAAGCAATAAATTCTGGAGAGGGTGTGGAGGAAAGGGACCCCTCTTACACCATTGGTGGGAATGCAAACTAGTACAGCCATTATGGAGAACAGTGTGGAGACTCCTTAAAAAACTGGAAGTAGAACTGCCATAAGACCCAGCAATCCCACTGCTGGGCATACACACCAAGGAAACCAGAATTGAAAGAGACACGTGTACCCCAATGTTCATTGCAACACTATTTAAAATAGCCCGGACATGGAAGCAACCTAGATATCCATCAGCAAAGGAATGGATAAGAAAGCTGTGGTACATATACACAATTGAATATTACTCAACTATTGAAAAGTACACATTTGAGTCAATTCTAATGTGGTGGATGAAATTGAAACCTATTATACAGAGTGAAGTAAGATAGAAAGAAAAACACCATTACAGTATATTAACGCATATATATGGAATCTAGAAAGATGGTAACAATAACTCTATATGTGAGACAGCAAAAGAGACACAGATGTTTAGAACAGTTTTTTGGACTCTGGGAGAGAGCGAAGGTGGGATGATTTGGGAGAATGGCATTGGAACATGTACAATATCATATTTGAAACGAATCACCTGTCTATATTTGATGCATGATACAGGATGCTCGAGGCTGGTGCACTGGGATGACCCAACGTGATGGTATCGAGAGGGAGGTGGGAGGGGTGTTCAGGATGCGGAACACGTGTACACCTGTGGTGGATTCATGTTGATGTATAGCAAAACCAGTACATTATTGTAAATTAATTAGCCTACAGTTAAAATAAATGTTTATATTACAATAAATAAATAAATAAAATAAAANATAAGCATGTGACTACAATATAAACTATCCCTTTTATTTCAATAAAATAAGTATACTTCTAATACTTTAAGTGTAAAGTAATATATTATTGAATTCTATCAAAATGTTTAAGCTGTTTATGACATTAATAAGTGATCTGTCTCAATTCTCTATTTTGTCACCAATCTTATTAATTCCAGCTTTGCAACTGTTTCAAATTGGTTTCTCATGTTTATCAGTGTCAATATTCTACTTCAGAGATTCATCTTTTATTTCATCTGCTAAAATAACCTCTAAATTAGCCTTTTGTATGTATATTCCCTTGTGGCTCAGCTTGTGGTTTATGTATATTCCCTTGTGGTTTCTTTGTGGCTTAGCTGGTAAAGAATCCGCCTTCAATGTGGGAGACCTGGGTTTGATGCCTGGGTTGGGAAGATCCCCTGGAGAAAGAAAAGGCTACCCACTCCAGTATTCTAGCCTGGAGAATTTCATGGACTCTGTAGTCCATGGGCTCACAAAGAGTCAGACACAACTGAGCGAGTTCCATTCCATTCCATGTATATACCACACTGCTACAAATTTCCTATTAAGGAATTTTTGATGTTACACTTTTGTTCTTTAAAAATGCTATGTTACCTAAAGGATAAGTTAAAATCACTTGAATGACAGAGAGTTTATAATGTAGATTTATCTATTATAATATTTTCTAGTTTCTTTAACAAACACATGTATTCTGCTATCCTCCCATTTGTTTATGTGTGTGTGTGTACAAGCATAAACACACGTGCAGAAAACTTATTTATACAATCATGTAACCACACTGACTCCATTACATGCACTTCCTTACTGTTTGATCACAGGACCATTAGAACTACAGAGATGATAACTATTATTCCATACAGAGTATTGTGATAAATTTTTACTTATCTTGGAGGAGGATATAGTATAAATCTTTTCTGTCACAGGTTGAATTCAACAGGCAGAAGTGAATGTTGATAGCAATTCAGAGATATTGGGATCAACACCTGTAGAAGGTCAGGGAAAGAAATTGAATTGACTATACAGAGTAGATGAGCTCTGATAGAGTTTGAATAATGACCCCTCAAAATACCAGATTGTTTAAGTAGAGCAGAGGAGAACAGGATATTTCCTATGTCTACATCCACCTGTCATTAGATTCAGGCTGCTGCCAGGAAAAGCAGCAGTCTTTGTCAAGGCAACAGTCTTCAGTTGCAATAATTCCCAAAGTTCAATAACAGTTGAGAATTACCAGTTAGGGCACTTCTAGCAGCTGGGGAATAAATTATTTGATCCTTAAGTGCTTCTGTGCTGTGCTCAGTAGTGTCCAGCTCCTTGTGAGTCCATGAACTGTAGCCAGCCAGGATGTTAAGGCCATTTTGATTAGAAAGCATGGGGAACTGATTTCCATGCTGCCTATTATGCTGTGAACAATAGTCTTTATCTCTGGCCCAGGAGTCCCATGTCTGATGCCAGCACATTGTTTATGTTTAGGGAATCAACTTGGATACAGGATTGAAGCCTGCAATTGAAATTAACCCATGCAATAGCATAAATATCATAACATAAAACATTTGTTCCCTTATTAAATTTCCCTTCTTCATTCATGTTTGGCATAGACCTTTCACAGTTGACTTAGTTTGAATAATTTTTTCTTCAAAGATAGTTCTTCCTATGTAGAGAGAATAAAGTTAACATATTTGATTTTGAAATAATATATTGTTAGATTTAATTAATAATGACTTTGTCTTAATTTTCAGTAATATTAAATGCTGTACAACAAAAATGTTATATAAAGAATAAAATATGGATCAACTTACAATTGGATAATCATTTATTATTAGGTTATATAATGACTGAAATAGATTTAGAATGGGCCAGTTTCTGTTACTGCCATTAGTAGACATTTATATTCCTTTGTACACTTATAGATGAGTAAAATGATGATGCTTTTGATGAATTACTCAGCCATCAAAAAGAATACATTTGAATCAGTTCTAATGAGGTGGATGAAACTGGAGCCAATTGTACAGAGTGAAGTAAGCCAGAAAGAAAAACACCAATACAGTATACTAACACACATATATGGAACTTATAAAGATGATAACAATAACCCTGTTTGTGAGACAGCAAAAGAGATGCATATGTACAGAACAGACTTTTTGACTCTGTGGGAGAGGGAGAGGGAGAGGGTGGGGTGATTTGAGAGAATGGCATTGAAGCATGTATACTATCATATAAGAAACGAATCGCCAGTCTAGGTTCGATGGAGGATACAGGATGCTTGGGACTGGTGTACTGGGATAACCCAAGGGATGGTATGGGGAGGGAGGTGGGAGGGAGGTTCAGGAATGGGATCTTATGTACACCCGTGGCAGATTCATGTTGATATATGGCAAAACCAAAACAGTATTGTAAAGTAAAATAAATAAATATATAATAATACAAAATAATAAAAAAACAATATTTTTAATATTTAAATTGTTGTTTATTTGAGATTGAAAAGAAACAGAGTATAATCATTTGGATCACATTCTATGCTATTCTTTGAACTTTCAAGTCTACTTCATAGAGTGATGATCTGTAAGTAACTGTACTTAGTTGTTTAGAGTTGAAGGTTGTATTGATTATCAAGTATGATCTGCAGGATTGGGATAATTCAAAAAAGATATATGACCCATATTTTTAATCAAACTCTTGATTTAAAATATAATTTTAATGCCAATGAACGTAGTTTTACTTAATAATATTTACTTTTTGAGTGTATATAGGGGAACTCAAGAAATAAACAGTTGACCTTTGAACAGTGCATATGTTAAGGGTGCGGAAACTTCATGCAGTTGAAAATCCAAGTATAACTTATATTTCAGTTGAGTTCAGTCGCTCAGTCGTGTGCGACTTTGTGACCCACGAATCGCAGCACGCCAGGCCTCCCTGTCCATCACCATCTCCCGGAGTTCACTCAGACTCACGTCCATCGTGTCCATGATGCCATCCAGCCATCTCATCCTGGGTCGTCCCCTTCTCCTCCTGCCCCCAATCCCCCCCAGCATCAGAGTCTTTTCCAATGAGTCAACTCTTCACATGAAGTGGCCAAAGTACTGGAGTGTCAGCTTCAGCATCATTCCTTCCAAAGAAATCCCAGG
>SJYQ01002439.1:320548-338024 GCA_006410935.1 Redunca redunca
GTTTTTTTTTTTAATATATATACCTATATTTTCCCCATACATATTAATCCAATCCAAAGATTTTCCTACAAACAAGGACTGGGTTTGGGTTAAGAAAAGTTTGCATCCTTTAAAAATCAATATCCATCCTGAACACGTGTACTCCTGTAGCAGATTCATGTCGATGTATGCCAAGACCAATACAATATTGTAAAGTAATTAGCCTCCAATTAAAATAAATAAATTTGTATTAAAAAATAAAATAAAATGTATGTTTTTCAATTAAAATAAATCAATACATAATAAAAATTAATATCCATGAACTACTTAAAATGACCTTTGATTCTTATCTTCTACCACATCAAAATCTGGTGGAGCCTCTAGGTTGGTTTAGGAAATTTTAAGCCATGTGACTTCAAAATACTTGTGATGTGATGAAAGGTAATTTAGAATGAGCACACAATTGCTGTTATGAAATGTTTTTGTAATGTCTTGCTTCATATCAGCTGACCACAAATAGTTATAATAAAGTAAACCTTGCATCATCCTATATCTCTTACAAATAGTAGGATTTTGAATCTAGTCTGATATGGGAAGTGATGAGTTTCAGTTTTAAGGACAAAATAAGAACTGACCCTCTGTTGATACGTGGGCACAGAACAAAGAAGTAAATGTCTTGTTCAAAACAGCTAGTAATTTAGATAAAAAAAATAATACACCTGTATTCTCTATTGTAAAAATTATACTGTTAACTTGAACACCATTGCCCGGGTTAACCAATTGCTCATTTATTTGATTCTCTATTATTTTTATATACTGTGCTGTATAATATGTCATTATTAGAAGAGAGCTATGAAATAGGACAACTTATACAATAGATCAAAGTATTAAAAAATAATGACTTCAGGTATCTGACACTGGAACTAGAATTTTGGTCACCTAATGCTGAGTTATGACCAACCTAGACAGTATATTCAAAAGCAGAGACATTACCTTGCCGACTAAGGTCCGTCTAGTCAAGGCTATGGTTTTTCCTGTGGTCATGAATGGATGTGAGAGTTGAACTGTGAAGAAGGCTGGGCGCCGAAGAATTGATGCGTTTGAACTGTGGTGTTGGAGAAGACTCTTGAGAGTCCCTTGGGCTGCAAGGAGATCCGACCAGTCCATTCTGAAGGAGATCAATCCTGGGATTTCTTTGGAAGGAATGATGCTGAAGCTGAAACTCCAGTACTTTGGCCACCTCATGTGAAAAGTTGACTCATTGGAAAAGACTCTGATGCTGGGAGGGATTGGGGGCAGGAGGAGAAGGGGACAAAAGAGGATGAGATGGCTGGATGGCATCATTGACTCGATGGACACTAGTCTGAGTGAACTCCGGGAGATGGTGATGGACAGGGAGGCCTGGAGTGCTGTGATTCATGGGGTCACAAAGAGTCGGACATGACTGAGCAACTGAACTGAACACTGAGTATATGAATTTTTAAATTTTATTTCAGCCAGAAGAAATATCAATAACCTCAGATATACAGATGACACCACCCGTATTGCAGAAAGTGAGGAGGAACTAAAAAGCCTTTTGATGAAACTGAAAGTAGAGAGTGAAAAAGTTGGCTTAAAGCTCAACATTAAGTTGGCTTAATGCTCTTAGATCATGGCATCTGGTCCCATTATTCCATGGGAAATCGATGGGGAAACAGTGGAAACAGTGTCAGACTTTATTTTGGGGGGTTCCAAAATCACTGCAGATGTTGATTGCAACCATGAAATTAAAAGACACTTTCTTCTTGGAAGGAAAGTTATGACCAAACTAGAGAGCATATTAAAAAGCAGAGACATTACTTTGCCAAAAAATGTCCATCTAGTCAAGGCTATGGTTTTTCCAGTGGTCATGTATGGATGTGAAAGTTGGATTGGGAAGAAAGCTGAGCACCGAAGAATTGATGCTTTTGAACTGTGGTGTTGGAGAAGACTCTTTGAGAGTCTCTTGGATTGCAAGGAGATCCAACCAGTCCATTCTAAAGGCGATCAGTCCTGGGTGTTCTTTGGAAGGAATGATGCTAAAGCTGAAACTCCAGTACTTTGGCCACCTCATGTGAAGAATTGACTCATTGGAAAAGTCTCTGATACTTGGAAGAACAGGGGGCAGGAGGAGAAGGGGATGATAGGTTGAGATGGCTGGATGGCATCCCCGACTCAATGGACGTGAGTCTGAGTGAACTGCGGGAGTTGGGAATGGACAGGGAGGCCTGGCATGCTGCAAATCATGGGGTCGCAAAGAGTCGAACATGACTGAGTGACTGAACTGAACTGAACTGAGTGTGTGTATGTCAAACCCAATTTCCCAATTTATCCTGATGCTTGATATTTTCAATGTGCTATTGGATTTGGTTTGCTGGTGCTTTGTTGCGGGTTTTTGCATTGATATTTATCAGGTCTTCAGGTCTTCAGTTTTCTTTCCCTTTTTTTTTCTTTTTTTGTAATGTTTTTGTCAGGCTTTCCTATGACAAAACTACTGACCTCATAATGAAATTGGTAGTGTCTTTTGTTGTTAAATTATTTTGAAGAGTTTGAAAAGGGTTCCTGCAAATTCTTGTGTATATGATTGATAGATTTCTCCAATAAAGCCATCTGATACTGAGTTTTTCTCTGTTACGATGTTTTCAATTACTGGTTCAATTACATCAGTAGTTATTGGTCTGTTTATATTTTCTATGTATTCATAATTTAGTCTTGGTAGGATATATGTTTCTACGAATGTATCCATTTCTTCTAGGTTATCTACTTTGTTGGTGTATAATTTTGTATAATAACCCCATGCTGTTTTTGTTTTCATTTCTTTGGCCTCATTTATAGTGTATCCTGTCTCATTTATGATTCTGAGTCTTCACTCTTTTTCTCCTTAGCTAGTTTAAATAAGGCTTTCTCAATTTTGTTTATCCTTTCAAACAACCAACTCTTCATTTTAAACAATTTTATTTTTCTATTCTCTATTATTTATACTTTACTTTTTTATTTTATATTCTAATTTTTATTGTTACCTTGCTTCTGTTTAGTTCTTCTTAACTGAGTCTGTTGTGCTACTTGAATCTGTATGTCCATCTCATTACCCAGTCTGAGAAGTTTTCAGCCGTTATTAACTCAAATAAGATTTCTGTTTCATTTCCCCCTCATTTTTCCTACTGAAACTTACATAATTTTTATTTTAGTCTTCTATATTATCTCCTATAAACCAATTAGATTTTCTTATTTTTTAACTTCATCACATTTTTTTTCTTATTGCTTCTGTAGTTGAATTACTTAAAGTGACTTGTTTTGAGTTCATAGATTCTTTCTTGTACTTGATCAAATCTGCTGTTAAACCCCTCTAGTAAATTTTTAATTCAACTATTGCATTCTTCAGTTATAAATTTATATGTTCTTTGTATCTCCTTGGTGGTATTCTCATTTTATTTATTCACCATTATCTTGAGGTCATTGAACATCTTTCTTCTAAGTATTTTGGATTTTTCTCAGGTTACTTATAAACCTTCATTCCTTTAGTGTTAGTTTTTGGAGATTTATCTTGTTCCTTTGTTTGGGGCACATTATTCTGTTTTGTGTATGTGTATGTGCATTGTTATTCTGTGTTAGAATTCATGCATTTTGGGAAGTGGTTCTCTCTCCCAGTCTTCATAAATTAGCTTCATAGGCAGACAATCTTCAACAAACTGGAAAATCTGGACATTTCTCAAATCTTTTCTGTGAATCATTTTTCTCTGAATTTCTGTGTGTAAATTTCCAATTAGAAAGGTTTTCCCAGTTTACTTTTCCAGGAGCCTGTAATATATCACACCTCACCCTGTCTGTCTGCAGTACTACAGGCTTTCTACAGTGGCCACAAACACTGGTTTCTGTTGTTGTTCTCAGTGGCCTCCAGGAGTTTAGAGCTCACAGGTCTGTGAGTGCTCTGAGTTGGGCGGACTGTGCACTGAGCCAAAGGGAGGAGTAGTTGCAAGAGAGAGTCATGCTGGCACAAGCCAACGTCTCTGCACTTCGTGCTCCTTCCTGATGCCTTCCTATAGTACCAAAGTTCATACAGGTTACAAACATGTGTGTCACACAGCCTCTCAAAGAGTCAGAACGTTCCAGTCTCTTCTTTCCCTCTCCAGTGGCAGTCTGAGTTGGCAGTTTTCTTTTGAATGTGACTTGTAAGCCAGGCAGAAGGGCTTGGCAAATAAGTGCCACAAATTTAAGCACTTGCTTTGATACAGCTGGCTTCATGCTCACCTGTGCTACTGGAGCCTCTTGACTCACTTCTGGTCTTATAATGGGAACTTGTCTATGTACTATTGAATTTGTATATCAGTGGGAAAAGAAAGTATAGGGCTTCCTATTTCATCATTTTGCTGATATCATCTCCTAATGAGTGACAATATTTTGCTGGATTTTTATTCTGATTTATTTTTGTGTCAAGAAATCTATCAATTTTTTNAATTCAATATAACATGACAAATGCTCTTTAATTCTAAATACACTATTACTACAACAAAGACTATTCCAAGATGTGATTATCAGACCAATTGATTTTTAATAATATGTGAAGATATGTTTACTAAGGTTTTATATTTTCTTTGTGCTTCAAAAGATGAATTGTTCTAGTGTGTTTTAGTTAAAAGGAATATAGGTACCTGTAACATGTAATGTGCTTTCTTCTCTGTGGGACAGCTGTGATTTTGGCTAAGGAAACAAGGATAGAAATCCATTTGCTCCTTTTCATGCTAAATTAATATTGCTTCTAAATGTGAAATAATCATGAGGAAATATTCCAATGTAGATTGAATCAGGGGTTGAAAATGGCTAATTTTGGAAAAGAAGATAAATTATTTCTTGAGATAAGTAACAAGCATCTTTTCATGAAATGCACATCTGGTCATACAGTTGCTATTAGTTTCCAGTTACCATTCATTGCTGATCAAATTTCTCAATACCTTGCTTATATTAATCCTTCAAAAAAATTTCAATAATTAAAATCTTAAAAGCTATCAGCCTAGCACCCCACTGACTCCATGAAGCTCACAGGCATCCATGTCTGTCATGTTCCTGGGACACTGCAGAAGCACAGACAAGAGAGTTTAAATGTGACATTTCAATGAAGGAGTTATTTATAGAATAATGAGAAGGGTAAGGAAAAATATACAGGATGATGAAATACCCAGTAATTAGCAACAAGGAAAAACCCTACCATCTCAAAGAGGCAAGGGGAAACAAATTCTGGATACATGCAAAAGAAGCCACACAGCAGAAGTTCTGTAGTTCTATAATTTATTTTTAATGAAAGAACATTTACATCTCTCAGGAAAGATCCCAAAAAGAGCAACTAGTTGAACAATGAATACCATTCTATCAGAAGGCATAGAGAATAGAGGTTAGAGAGAAATGATCCTTAGATAGTAAGAAATACAATCCAAGGAGAGACAGATGGCCCTTGTGGCTTAATCTAGTGGAATAAGTTCTGCTTTCTCAATTGAAAGGGTATGACGTTTGAGAATGATGATGATGAGGATGGAGGGAACATTGCTGTGACAACAACTCATTTATTAAGAGTCACTGTATGCTAAATTCTATTCATATCATCATAAATGCAAGTGGTAGGCTTTATTATCATCATGCATATATGTGTGCTAAGTTGATTCAATTGTGTCTGAGTCTCTGAGATCCTATAGACTGTAACCCACCAGGCTTCTCTGCCCATGGGATTCTCCAGGCAAGAATATTGAAGTGGGTTGCCATTCCCTTTCAGAGGATCTTCCAAACCCAGGGATCAAACAGGCATATCTTAGTTTCCTGCATTGGTAGGAGGGTTCTTTACCCCTAGTTCCACCTGGTAAGCTGAGAGTATCTAGAATGCAGAACAACTGGGAAGGAATATCTGCACAGATTGGGCTTCCAAGGTGGCACTAGGAGTAAAGAACACATCTGCCATTTCAAGAGACATAAGAGATGTAGTTTGATCTCAGGGTTTGGAAGATTCCTTGGGGTAGGTCATGGCAGCAGGCTACAGTATTCTTGCCTGGAGATTCACATGGACAGAGGAGCCTGGTGGGCTATATTCCACAGAGTTGCAAAGAATCAGACACGAATGAAGCAACATAATATGCATGAATGTCTGCCCTGGCTAGGCTTCTACTTTAGGGATTATCCCAAGGTCAGAGTCAAATGGAAGTCCAGAGGAAGTAGGTAACTCAGGGATTTTGATCAACCTCTGCCTTCCAGACAAGATTCCTGATTTCTGGCTTTGGTGCAATATCCAGAATCATTGACTGGGAGTGAAGTCAGGTCATGATAATCTTCAAGGGCAAATTGGTTGGTAGTAAGTGATGCGATATTATAAGTTAGTAGTTGCTAAATCAAAAAGGGACACATGATCCAAGTGAATTGTCCCAGGAGGAAAGGAGAATACAGGTAAGAAACCAGTGGACACACAAACCAGGGAAATCTGACAAAAGGTGTTTTGAAGCAGAAGGTAGGAAGCATAATTTAAGTAACTCTTGGGCCAACACACCAAAGACCGTTTTCTTTACTCTGGGTGTCAGCAGTTTGGGTAAAGAAAGCAAAGGGTTCCATTAAAGTTAGAAACCCTCCTACAAGTATAGTAAAATGATTATAAATCTTTTTTTTTTTATTCTTTTGTATCTCAATCTTAATTTTTACAATTTGTTCATTTTTCTGGTATCTGAGACAGTAAAGAATCTGCCTGCAATGCAGGAGACTGGGGTTCAACTCCTGGGTCAGGAAGATCCCCCTGGATAATAAATGGGGCCCCACCCCAGTATTCTTGCCTGGGATATCCCATGGAAAGAGGAGCCTGGCAGGCTATAGTCCATGGGGTCACAAAGCGGTGAACATGACTGAACAACACTTTCACTTAATGGTCAATTAATTTCTATGTTGTTAATGAAGGTCCAATTTGGTTCTAATAATTAGTAACCACTGCTACGCAAACAAGGTAGTTCTGAAGTATGAATGTTTGCCATTCCTAAGTTCTCAAAACCAATGCTAGTGTGAATCTTGACTCTTAGTAATAAAATAACTATCTTCATGTAACCTTTCATGGTTATTCTGTAGAACAGATTGTTCTGAATTCAATAACTCTGTCCATGAAATTCTCTAGGCAAGAATGCTGGAGTGGGATGTCATTTCATTCTCCAGAAAATCTTCCTGACCCAGTGATCATACCTAGGTCTCCTACATTTTAGGCAGATTCTTTATCTTCTGAGCCACTAGGGAAGTCAATAATTCATACTCTCAGTCTCAAAGCTTTTCCATGTCACCTTTCTCCAATATGATGTCTCTAGTGCTGAATGAGATTTCAGATCTGGTTGAAAGCTTTCCCACATTTATTACATTTACATTCTTATAATTATTATATTATATTGTTATAAATATCATCATCATTTTACAAAAGAGAATTCTGAGGAGAGAGTTTAACCCCTATCCCCAGGTCACTCATGTGGCAAAACCATAGTCACCCTACATATGACAACCAAGAAAGGTTCCTATTTCGATGCACAATTTTCAAATAACTATAGCACTGAAGGAAATAATAACTTGACTGGAAAATGAAGCAAGTTTGTTTCAGCATATTAAGGACTCATTGAATGATAATAACCATGAATTTAGTATGGAACTGATACCCTAGCTCTAAATTGTGACCTAAATCAAAGTGGCCTGTGTGTAGGCAGAAACGCTGCCAAGAAGAGATCAGAGTGACCAGTGACATCCTGAAGGACAAAGCAATCTCTGGCATTTTTGTTTTTCCTCTGATCTGAGCTGTAGCTAATATTTTTGAAGGGCCAAAGAGGACAGAAACCCTATTACAGAAAGGAAAATTTCTGTCTTTGTAAGCTCTACTGTAAAGAGAGCTTGAAGCTTTTAAATGTTTTTAAGTTTTTATTTAGTTAAGTTCTATGCTTCTGAGAAAGAGCCTACGTTTCAAATCAAATTCATTTTGACATGGCTATATCAGCAACACCATAGGAATTCACAAATGAGTCCACAATTTTTTCAGCTACAGTGTGGGCACAGACATTTCAGGAACATACCTTTACCTGTTGTGGGTAAAACTTTAAACTTTTCTCATTAAATGAGGACTCATTCTATTATCACAAATAATGATATTCCAATTAATAATGAAAGTATATTATAATATTAATAATGATAGTATATATAAGCATGCATATGCTAATATAAACATCATATACTTAAGCATTTTTTTATATAATTTACAGTTCTTAGCTGTGTATATATTATTTTAACAAGCTGTGTACAGCAGCTGTGTGCCATAAATTGAAGACTATTTTTCTAGGTATAAAGTTGTTTTGCAATGAAAGTAATCTCCCTCCCCTTTAAAGAAACTAATCATTCCTTTGAAAGCTTAAAATAACACTATCTACTAACTCACACTGTGGTTTATTGGCTAACTGCTAAACAAAGTAACATCAATAAAGGGTTTTATTAAGAAACTAGTATTAATGAAGTACTGTCTGTTTGCCAATGTCATTAGCATTTAAAGGCTAATAAGATATAGAGAGGTGATCCTATAGGTTGCATGGGAAAAGAAAGAGACCAGTATGTCTTTATAAAGCTGCTGCAGGTACATGATTTGANTATCTAATTATAAGACAGAGAACGAAGGTGAAAGCCTGAAATAAAACATGAAAAAAAATGAATCTAGAGGAAGGGCCAGATATGAAGCTCATGGAAGAATTTGACAGTATACACAATTTACTGATGAATTGATTGTGTATATTATTTACATTAATTCCATGATGTTTTCTGATCCTTCTGTCCATACTTACTGTTTTCAAATCGATCTTGTATTACAGTACATTCCAAATTGTGAAGAGTGAGGGACCATCCCCCTGCTCCTCCTGCTCATTATGATTGAATATTCTTTTCCCAACATTTAAAAAAAAAAAAAATCGTGAAGACAAGTTTATCTATTAATTCATATCTCTTTGTTTTGTCCTTAAACTAATAATATTGTGATAGTATCATTTAGGAAATAATGTTCTGGGTGCTAGAAATACAAAGAAAAAAAAAAGGTGAACAATTTCTTGGTCGCAGGGAGCTTGCAATCAACAGGCAGGGGAATGAATGAATGAAGCTTTCAGAAACTAATAAGTGCTAAGACAATACAAGAATGGTATGACTGACAATTACTATGGTGTTGCTGATTAGGAAGGAATGTAGATAGACTACCTTTGATTTGACGATTGCAGAAGATATCTGAAGTATACATCATTAAGTTAATATGTAAATTTCAAGACTATCACAACTGCAGTAAAATCCAGGTCCAGAGCTTTCCAGGCAGAGGAAGTGGCAAGTACAAATTGTCTTTCTTGGGAATGAACATAAACATGTTCCAAGAATAGAAATAAAGTTCTGGTGAAACGTAAGGAACTATTGATCAGAAGACAGTAAGGGGTCCGTGTTCAGGGGAGAGTGTTAAGCAAGGAATAGATAAAAAGGTTTTGTAAACTCTGATGAAAATCTTAGGTTTACTTTCTGTGTAATGGAAGCATTAAATGATTTTCAATGGCTCAGTCACATAATCTATATCATGTTTAACAAAAAGCATTTTGGGTTCTCTGGGGATAGTGAGACATAGAAGGGAGGTGGTCTAAGAGATGTGGTAGTCAATTGAACAAGAGGTTAATCATATGTTACCCTTTTGCTGATCACTTTACCTTTTACCAGCAATATTTTTAAAATTAATTTTATCTGTGTTTTAGAGTATTCCTTCTAAATATTCTCAATGGAATTAAATGAAATAACAAATAGTACTCTAAGAAATTTTATTCTAGAATTCCAGAAGAAAATGACTATGGAATTGCTTTATATTCAAATATGGGTTTTTCTTTAGCATGAGCCCACCAAGTCTATTGTTTAGAATATTTTAATATGTCTCAGATAAGTAAAATTTTAAGTAATCCAAATATTTAATTATCATCCATACAAAAGCAGAGAAGAATATATTACTAAATTGTCCCTCTTATAAGAAGTATTTACTACGTGACAAAAATTTTGCTGGAAAATTTAGTTATACTAACTCAGTTAATTATTATGGTAACTATTTAATATATAACTGATACAATTTTAAGATTGAGAAAACCAAAACAGAATAAAGTTATGAAATTATAAACATCAATGCTGCTGGGGCCGCTGCTAAGTCATTTCAGTCATGTCCTACTCTGCAACCCCATAGATGGCAGTCCACCAGGCCCCTCTGTTCCTGGGATTGTCCAGGCAAAAATACTGAAGTAGGTTGCCATTTTCTTCTCCAATGCATGCATGCATGCTAATCACTTCAGTCGCGTCCAACTCTGTGTGATCCCATGGAGAGTAGCCCACCAGGCTCCTCTGTCCACAGGATTCCTCAGGCAAGAGTACTGGAGTGAAAACATTGATGGGTATGTAGTAAATAAGAACTGGAGACAGGGAACTAGCACAAGTAATCCTGATTCCAAAGCCCCTGATTTTAAGTGCTATTGCCTTTATACACACACATACACTTGCACAGAAGACATTAGCTCATTTAGTTATAGATGTTATGAGAATACTTTATAGATATTATGACAATACTTTGGCCACCTGATGTGAATAACTGACTCATTGGAAAAGACCCTGATACCGGGAAAGATTGAAGGCGGGAGGGGAAGGGGCTGACAGAGGATGAGATGGTTGGATGACATCATCGACTGATGAACATGAGTTTGAGTAAGCTCCAGGAATTGGTGATGGACAGGGAAGCCTGGCATGCTGCGATCCATGGGGTCACAAAGAGTTGGACAGACTGAGCGACTGAACTAAACTGATGAGAATAATATTTGACAATATGGAAGAATATACACTAACATATGAAAAGGAGACAGCTAATAAAAATTTGCTGTATGATTCAAGAATCTCAAACTGGGGCTCTGTAACAACCTAGAGGGGAGGGGAAGGGTGGGAAGTGGGAATGAGGTTCAAGAGGAAGGGGGAAGGGGACATTATGTGCACATATGGCTTCATGTTGATGTGTGACAGAAATAAAACCAATATTGTAAAGTAATAATCAATTAAAATTAAATAAATATAATTTAAAAAATCAAATTGGCACCACCCTCCAATGTAAAAAGAAGTAAGTTTCTACAGACTAACAAATTGGAGGTTTTTTGGAAACTGGAAAAAATATTGCCATCTTTAAATTTGAAAACATCAAGTACAAGAGGTAATACCAGTACTAATTACTGGGAATGTATATGTTTCATGAAGGAATGGACCACGTTAAATTATGAAAGTTGTGTGTACCTTGGGACTGGAATGTCCTTAAAGTTATTCATTCTTCCTTTATCCAGAGACTTGTTTACTGTGGTTATATACTTTTAGGACTGGGATCAAATGATTAATTTAAAGAGTAGCGATCCCCAGAGTTTCCTTTCATTCTCTGAAATTTTTATACAAATGATGAATACAAGAACAGAACACAATAAAAATAATCTCACAATTGCTCACTGGAGATCACTGCACATTTTTTAAATGTTGTCAGACATTATAAATACCAACAATTCTACAATGTAGCACCAAAGATTGGTAAGTAGCATATTTTGAATATTTAGTATGTCAGGTAGCATACTAAAACTCAACATTTCTACTTTATTTAATTTTCATAAAAACACTATGCCATTTTAAAGGAAATAGCCTCATTTTATTGCTGAAGAAAGTGTAATTTACCATGGATGACTGGTCATTCCTTACTTAAGAAGTCATGGCTATAGCTGAACAAATCCTGTACTGAAACTCTAAACATCACCCCCATGGTCTTCAGAGCAAGTTCTAGAAAGTTAAGTGATGAAAGGGAGTAGATCTTATCTATACTAATTTCTGAGGGGTTTAATGATATCCCCCAGTACAGATAAGATTTCTTCCTTATCCTTAAATTCTTATATTTTAACCTCTTCCTATAGATTTTAGATATTTGGGTGTAAAACATTATGGCTTATATGCCTTTAATTATAACTGAAGTATAATCATAAAGAGTTCAGATTAAGTTATTTTACTTATAAAACCATTTATGAAGATTTCAAAAAAGAAAAAGAAGAACTGATGTCTCTGTTTGACTTGTAGGCAAGTTGTAGGCAAGTTTGACTACAAAAAGCATTATCCTAAAGTGCTGGGAGCCCATTTCCTTTTGGGTAGACTACAAAGAGAGAGAACCATGATGTATATTGTCATAGACATTGAGCTACCTATTGTGATAGAAAGAAACAGAAAACTGAAGGGGGAAAACAGCAAACTCTAATCTGCTTAACCTCAATATTTTACCTACTAAATAGGGTGACCATATATTCTAGTACATCCAAGTTGTGCATCTCTTACCACATCATAATTATTAACAGAATCCTTGCTTAATCCATCTAAACATATCCTCTGAACAACAAATTATTATTCTACCTGTTTGCTGTTGTTGCTGTTGTTTAGTCACTAAGCCGTGTCTGATTCTTTTGCAAGCCCCTGGACGCTGGCCCAAGAGGCTTCTCTGTCCATGGGATTTTCCATGCAAGAATACTAGAGTGTGTTGTTATTTTCTTCTCCAGAAAAATTTCTTGACCCAGTTATGAAACACTAGTCTTCCACTTTCAGGCAGGCAGTTTCTTTACCACTGAGCTATATGTGAAACCCTTCTATCTGTTTACTGATGAGAAGATGAAAGAGAGATAACTGGCTTAAGGTCAAATAACTTGTGGGCAAAGAAGCTTCATAATGAACCAAGTAAGTTGGCCTCTGTCTGTTATCTTTTCTAGGAAGTCTATGGTACATACGTATTGTTAGTATATTTTTTATACATTTTTAGTAAAAAATATGTGAAGATGTATGACTTTACATGCTCATCATATGCGCATATGTGTTTAGATTACTTTTGTCCAGGATTCAAATAATGACAGATACATTTAAGAACATCTTTGTTGAAAATTTGAAAATAAATTGAAATGATTACCCTCATGCGTCCACTAAATCTGAAATGGGATATTTTCAGTGAAATTTTCTATTGACTAAATTAACTGTTTTTTATTTTTTAATTTCATTTTTTGATACAACTTCTTGACTACACTTCAGTTCAGTTCAATCAACTCTTGGCAACCAAATGGACTGCAGCATACCCTGTTTTCCTTTACATCACCAACTCCTGAAACTTGTTCAGACTCATGTCCATTGAGTCAGTGATGCCATCCAACCATTTCATCCTCTGTCGTCCCCTGTTTGTCCGGCCTTCAATCTTTCCCAGCATCAGGGTCTTTTCTGAAGAGTTGGCTCCTATCACTAGGAGGCCAAAGTATTGGAGTTTCAGCTTCAGCATCAGTCCTTCCAATGGATATTTGGACTAATTTCCTTTAAGATTGACTGGTTTGATCTCCTTGTATTCCCAGGGACTCTCGAGAGTCTTCTTCAATATCAAAGTACAAAAGAAGGTAAGAGTCTTCTCCAAAACCACAGCACAAAAGCATCAGTTCTTCAGTGCTCAGTTCAACTTTCACATACATACTGGAAAAAACATAATTTGATGGAACTTTGTTGGCAATGTAATATCTCGGCTTTTTAGTATGCTGTCTAGGTCGGTCATAGATTTTCTTCGAAGGAGAAAACATCTTATAATTTCATGGCTTCAGTCACCATCTGCAGTGATTTTGGAGCCCAAGAAGATACAGTTTGTCACTGCTTCCATTGTCTCTCCATTTTTTGCCATGCAGTGATGGAACCAGATGCCATGATTTTGTTTTCTGTATGTTGAGTTTAAGCCAACTGTTTCACTCTCCTCTTTCATTTTCATCAGATGACTCTTTAGTTCCTCTTAACTTTCTGCCATAAGGGTGGTATCATCTGCATATCTGAGGCTATTGATAGTTTTCCCGGCAATCTTGATCTCAGCTTATGATTTACCCAGCTCAGTATTTCGCATGATCTACTCTTCATATAAGTTAAATAAGCAGGATGACGATGTACAACCTTAACATACTCCTTTCCCAACTTGGAACCAATCTGTTGCACCATATACTGTTATAACTGTTGATTTTTTATGTGCATGCAGATTTCGCAGGAGGCAGGTAAAGTGGTCTGATATTCCCATCTCTTGGAGAATTTTCCACAATTTATTGTGTTCTATACAGTCAAAGGATTTGGTGTAATCAATAAAGCAGAAGTTGATGTTTTTCTGAAATTGTCTTTTTTTTTTTTGATGATCCAGCAGATGCTGGCAATTTGATCTCTGGTTCTGCTGCCTGTTCTAAATCCAGCTTGAACATCTGGAATTTCATCATTCTCATACTGTTGAAGTCTGACTTGGATTATTTTGAGCATTATTTTGCTAGCATGTGAGACGAGTTCAATTGTGCAGTAATTGGAACATTCTTTGGCATTGCCCTTCGTTGGGACTGGAGTGAAAGCTGACTTTTCCCAGTCCGGTGGCCACTGTTGAATTGTCCAAATTTCATGGCATATTAAGATTTGAAATAGCTCAACTGGAATTCCGTCACCTCCACTAGCTTTGTTGGTAGTGATGCTTCCTAAGGCCCACTTGTCTTTTCATTCCAGGATGTCTGGCTCTAGGCAAGTCATCACATCATCATGGTTATCTGAGTCATGAAGATCTTGGAGAAAGCAATGGCACAAAACCCCAGTACTGGAAAATCCCATGGACAGAGGAGCCTGGAAGGCTGCAGTCCATGGGGTCGATGGGAGTCAAACACAACTGAGTGACTTCACTTTCATGAATTGGAATGGCAAACCACTACAGTGTTCTTGCCTGGAGAATATCAGGGATGCAGGAGCCTGGTGGGCTGCCATCTATGAGGTTGCACAGAGTCGGACACAACTGAAGTGAGTTAACAAATGTGTATTCTTGCCACCTCTTCTTGATATTTTCTGCTTTTGTCAGGTTCATGCCATTTCTGTCCTTTATTGTGCCTATCCTTGCATGAAATTTTCCGTTGGTATCTTTTAGTTTCTTGAAGAGGTCTGTAGTCTATCTGTTCTATCATTTTCCTCTTTTTTTTTTTTTTTGCACTGATCACTGATAAAGTTTTTCTTTCTTTTTTTTTTTTTAATTTTTATTTTAACTTTAGTTTACTTTACATTACTGTATTGGTTTTGCCAAACATTGACATGAATTCACCACGAGTGTACATTCATTCACAAACATGAATCCCCTCCCACCTACCACCCCATACCATCTCTCTGGGTCCTCTCCTTGCACCAGTCCCAAGCATCCTGCATCCTGCATCGGACATCAACTGGCGATTCGTTTCTTACATGATAGTATACATGTTTCAATGCCATTCTCCCATCTCATCCCACCCTCTCCTTCTCTCTCTCCCCCAGAGTCCAACAGTTCACTCTATACATCTGAGTCTCTTTTGTTGTCTCACATACAGGGTCATCATCCCCATCTTTCTAAATTCCATATATATGTGTTAGTATACTGTATTGGTGTTTTTCTGTCTGGCTTACTTCACTCTGTATAATCGGTTCCGGTTTCATCCATCTCATTAGAACTGATTCAAATGTATTCTTTTTAATGGCTGAGTAATACTCCATTGTGTATATGTACCACTGTTTTCTTATCCATTCATCTGCTGATGGACATCTAGGTTGTTTCCATGTTCTGGCTATTATAAACAGTGCTGCAATGAACACTGGGGTACATGTGTCTCTTTCTATTCTGGTTTCCTCGGTGTGTATGCCCAGGAGTGGGATTGCTGGGTCATAAGGCAGTTCTATTTGCAATTTTTTAAGGAATGTCCACACTGTTCTCCATAGTGGCTGTACCAGTTTGCATTCCCACCAACAATGTAAAAGGGTTCCCTTTTCTGCACACCCTCTCCAGCATTTATTGCTTGCAGACTTCTGGATCGCAGCCATTCTGACTGGTGTGAAGTGGTACCTCATTGTGGTTTTGATTTGCATTTTATGTTGAGCATCTTTTCATGTGTTTGTTAGCCATCCGTAGGTCTTCTTTGGAGAAATGTCTATTTAGGTCTTTGGTCCATTTTTTGATTGGGTCATTTATTTTTCAGGAATTGAGCTGCATAAGTTGCTTGTATATTTTTGAGATTAGTTGTTTGTCAGTTGCTTCATTTGCTATTATTTTCTCCCAATCAGAAGGCTGTCTTTTCACTTTGCTTATATTTTCCTTTGTTGTGCAGAAGCTTTTAATTTTGATTAGATCCCATTTGTTTATTCTTGCTTTAATTTCCAGAATTCTGGGGGGTGGATCATAGAGGATCCTGCTGTGATTTATGTCAGAGAGTGTTTTGCCTATGTTCTCCTCGAGGAGTTTTATAGTTTCTGGTCTTACATTTAGATCTTTAATCAATTTTGAGTTTATTTTTGTGTGTGGTGTTAGAAAGTGATCTAGTATCATTCTTTTAAAAGTTGTTGACCAATTTTCTCAGCACCACTTGTTAAAGAGATTGTCTTTACTTCATTGTATATTTTTGCCACCTTTATCAAAGATAAGGTGTCCATAGGTGTGTGGATTTATCTCTGGGCTTTCTGTTTTGTTCCATTGATCTATATTTCTGTCTTTGTGCCAGTACCATACTGTCTTGATGACTGTGGCTCTGTAGTAGAGCTTGAAGTCAGGCAAGTTGATTCCTCCAGTTCCATTCTTCTTTCTCAAGATTGCTTTGGCTATTCAAGGTTTTTTGTATTTCCATATAAATCTTGAAATTATTTGTTCTAGTTCTGTGAAAAATACCGCTGGTAGTTTGATAGGGATTGCATTGAATTTGTAGATTGCTTTGGGTAGTATACTCATTTTCACAATATTAATTCTTCCGATCCATGAACATGGTATATTTCTCCATCTATTTGTGTCCTCTTTGATTTCTTTCATCAGTGTTTTATAGTTTTCTATATATAGGTCTTTAGTTTCCTTAGGTAAATATATTCCTAGGTATTTTATTCTTTTCATTGCAATGGTGAATGGAATTGTTTCCTTAATTTCTTTTTCTACTTTCTCATTATTAGTGTAAAGGAATGCAAGGGATTTCTGTGTGTTGATTTTATATCCTGCAACTTGACTATATTCATTGATTAGCTATAGTAATTTCCTGGTGGAGTCTTTAGGGTTTTCTATGTAGAGGATCATGTCATCTGCAAACAGTGAGAGTTTTACTTCTTCTTTTCCAATGTGGATTCCTTTTATTTCTTTTTCTGCTCTGATTGCTGTGGCCAGAACTTCCAGAACTATGTTGAATAGTAGCGGTGAGAGTGGGCACCCTTGTCTTGTTCCTGACTTTAGGGGAAATGCTTTCAATTTTTCACCATTGAGGATAATGTTTGCTGTGGGTTTGTCATATATAGCTTTTATTATGTTGAGGTATGTTCCTTCTATTCCTGCTTTCTGGAGAGTTTTTATCATAAATGGATGTTGAATTTTGTCAAAGGCCTTCTCTGCATCTATTGAGATAATCATATG
>SJYQ01002439.1:339426-368360 GCA_006410935.1 Redunca redunca
TTGGGGTGGCCTTTCTATATTCTGGGAATTTGTGGAGTTCTCTTTATTATGGAGCTTCCTCACTGTGGGTAGGGTTGTATCAGTGGCTTGTCAAGATTTCCTGGTTAGGGAGGCTTGTGTTGGGGTTCTGGTGAGTGGAGCTGGGTTTCTTCTCTCTGGAGTGCACTGGAGAGACCAGTAATGGGCTATGAGATGTCAATGGTTTTGGAGTAATTTTGAGCTGCCTGTTTATAGAAGCTCAGGGGTGTGTTCCTGTGTTGCTGGAGAGTTTGCATGGTATGTCTTGCTCTGAAGCTTGTTTGCCCTTGGGCGGGGCTTGGTTTTTGAGTAGGTATGGAGGCATTTGATGAGCTCCTATTGGTTAATGTTCCCTGGATTCAGGAGTTCTCTGATGTTCTCAGGCTTTGGACTTAAGCCTCCTGCTTCTCATTTTTAGTTTTATTTTTACAGTAGCCTCTACACTTCTCCGTCTATACAGCACTGATGGAAAAACATCTAGGTTAAAGATGAATAGATTTTCCACATTGAGGGACACCCAGAGAGGTTCACTGAGTTACATAGAGAAGAGAAGAGGGAGGGGGTTGTTAGAGGAGACTGGAATGAGATGAGGTGGGATCGAAAGAGGAGAGAGTAAGCTAGCCAGTATCACTTCCCTATGTGCGCTTCACCGTCTGGCCTGCTCGGAGATGTTCACGGAGTTATACAGGGAAGTGGTGAGGGAGGAAGTAGACAGAGGTGGCCACGAGGATTAAAAAGGGAAATGTAAAGGAGAGAGACAGATCCAGCCCATAGTCAGTTCCCTAAGTGTTCTCCACCATCTGGAACACACAGAGATTCACAGAGTTGGGTAGAGAAGAGGAGGGGAAGGGAGGAGACAGAGTCCACCTGGCGGAGAAAAGGAGAGTCCAAAGGAGGAGATAGTGGTCAAGCCAGTAATCTCGCTCTCAAGTAAAACTGGATAGTGAAATTTGGGTTTTTAAATGTACAAAATTGACAGCAAGAACTAAAAAGCAAGGATTAAAAATCTAGAGTAGATGTTGGATTTTCATAAATATAATATTTTTGAAATGAAGAAGGAAAAAATATTTTTTAAAAAAGAAAACAAACAGACAAACAAAAAAGAAACAAAGCCACAAGAATTATTAAAAAACCTGTCAGCAACCTCACATAGATATATATGGTGTTTGCTTTGAAACATAGTTTTGTTTTTTTTTTTTTGAAAAGAAACAGCTTTAAAAATAAAAATTAAAAGGGAAATAGAGGGCTTATCAATATTAAATATTTAGAAAAAAAAAACAGAAAAAAAGGGGTAGATAAAAAAAGGGGGAAAGAAAAAACAGGGTGTATAATGGTTGTAAAAATAATATTATATCTGTCCCTTTCTTTGGAATTGTGGGCCCTGTGGGGTCACTTTCAAGGTGGTTCCCTCTGTTTAACTTCTGTTTGCTGGTCTCTTCCGTGTCAGATTTCCATCCTGGCAGGGGGAGGAGGGTGTGGGGGGGGGTTGGTGGTGGACCCTTTTTTTTTTTTTTTTGGCTCACTGTTCAACCTCGCTTTGGGGAGAGTGGAATGCTGCACACCGATAACACTGTCATGTGTACGTCATGCCTCAGCCCCGTTGGGTCTGTCCCTGCTGGCGGCAGCGGGCGGGAGCACACAGGCCACTCTCGGCGGTGCACTGTGGGCACACAAGCCGCGCCGTTCGGGCTCCACGCTGCTCCCCCGGGAACCGTCTGAGGCCAGCCCTCGGCTGCGTTCCCCTCCCCAGTCTAATCCGCTTGGGTTTGGTGCTTAGCTATCTCCCAGTGGCGCAGATTGGGTTGGGGTTGCCTTTCCTGCCCTTCCCAAGTCCGAGTTTCCCAGGTGTTTGGCGAACGTAGTCTCTGCGACCTGTCATGTTTCTCGCCCCTGCTGCTCAGTCTTCTGGGTGTACCGCTGACCAGCACCCCCACAAGTTTTAGCAAAGAAGCCTGCTTGCCGTTTGGCAGGGAAAGTCTCTCCAGGGCTGTGATTGTCCCTTTTCCAGTCCTTACGGCTCTGGCTGCCTGTCCCTGGTGGGGGATGGTCTGCAGCCAGCTACTTCCGTTCTGTCCTTTGTTCTGTTCGCGGTCCTGGCAGTGTCCTATGTTCGAGGTTTTCATGTGGTTAGCTATCCCCCAGTCTGGTTTACTAGCCCAAGTTAGTTCGTTCTGGTTACTTGCCAGGCGGATTCTTACAAAGCCGTGCAGCCTGCACCTCCCGCGCGTCCCTGCCCTGCCCCCACTTGCTAGTGGCGGGTATAGGTTTCTGTGCTGCTTTTCCGCTGGGGAAGTCACTGTTGGGCTTGTAATCTGTCGGTTTTAATTATTCATTTATGTATCGTTCCTGTTATGATGCCCTCTCTGCTTCCAGGGCTCGCCACAGACTCGGCAGGGAGAGTGTTTCCTGGTGTTTCGAAACCTCTCTTCTTAAAGTTCCTTTCCCGGGTCGGGCTTCCCTACCAGGACCGAGCTCCCTCCCCACCTCCTTTGTCTCTTTTTTCGTCTTTTATATTTTTTCCCTACCTGTTTTTGAAGGCAATGATCTGCTTTTCTGGGTGCTTGATGTCCACTGCCAGCTTTCAGAAGTTGTTTTGTGGAGTTTGCTCGGTGTTGAAATATCTTTTTGAGGAATTTGTGAGGGAGAAAGTAATCTCCTCGTCCTATTCCTCCGCCATCTTCTCCCCCTCCTCTGATAAAGTTTTTCTTATCTCTTCTTGCTACTGTTGCAAAGTCTGCATTCAGATGGGTAAATCTTTCTTTTTCTCCTTAACCTTTAGTTTCTCTTTTTCTCTCAGCTATTTGAAAGGACTCCAGCTGTTGCTGCTGCTGCTAAGTTGTTTCAGTCTTGTCGGACTCTGTGCGACCCCGTAGACAGGGGCCCACTGTTTCTGGGATTCTCCAGGCAAGAATACTGGAGTGTGTTGCCATTTCCTTCTCCAGTGCATGAAAGTGAAAACTGAAAGTGAAGTCGCTCAGTCTTGCCTGACTCTTAGCGACCCCTTGGACTGCAGCCTAGCAGACTCCTCCGTCCATAGGATTTTCCAGGCAAGAGTACTGGAGTGGGGTGCCATTACCTTCTCCAGAGACAACCATTTTTGCTGTTTTGCATTTCCTTTCCTTGAGTATGGTCTTGATCACTGCCTCCTGTACAATGTCATGAACCTCCATCCATAGTTCTCAGGCTCATCCAGGCACTCTATCTATCGAATCTAATCCTTTGAATCTATTGTCACTTCCACTGCATAATCATAAAGGATTTGATTTAGGTCATACCCGAATGGTCAAGTGGTTTTCCCTACTCACTTCAATTTAAGTCTGAATTTGGAAGTTCATGATTTAAATCACAGTCAGCTCCCAGTCTTGTTTTTTTCTAATTGTATAGAGGTTTTCCATCTTTTCTTGCAAAGAATATAATCAAACTGATTTTGCTATTAACCATCTGGTGATGGCCATGTGTAGAGTCTTCGCTTATGTTGTTGGAAAAGGGTATTTGCTATGACCAGTGTGTTTTCTTGGCAAAACTCTGTTAGCCTTTGCCCTGATCCATTTTGTACTCCAAGGCCAAATTTGCCTGTTATTCTAGGTAACTCTTGACTTCCTACTTTTACATTCCAATCCCCTATGAAGAAAATAACTTTTTTTTTGTTTTAATTGTTAGTTCTAGAAGGTCGTGTAGGTCTTCATAGGACTGTTCAACTTTAGTTTTTTTTTTTTTTTTTTTTCCAACCTTACTGGTCAAGACATAGTCTTGGATTATTGTGATATTGAATAGTTTTCTTTTGAAGCAAACAGAAATCATTTTGTCATTTTTGAGATCACACCCATGTACTGCATTTCAAACTCTTTTTGTGACTATGGTGGCTACTTCATTTCTTCTAAGGGATTCTTTCCCACAGTAGTAGATATAATGTTCATCTGAATTAAATTGATAGATTCCAGTCCATTTGAGTTTACTGATTCCTAAAATGTCGATGTCAGTGTCCCTTCAAAGCAGATGGCAGAGTAGAAGGATATTCACTCATCTCCTATGAGAATTCCAAAATTACAACTCGCTGCTGAACAATCATTGACTGGAGAATGTTGGATCCCACCAAAAACAAAACAAACAAAAAAAGATACCTCATGTCCAAGGGCAAAGGAGAAGCCCCAACAAGATTGTAGAAGGGGAAAAATCACATTTAGAATCAAACCCCATACCCATCAGAGACACTCAGAAGGCCCAAACAAAACCTGGTGAGCACCAGGACCCAGAGACCCCACATGATTGAACCAGACCTGTGTTTAAATCTCCTGTGGAGTTACGGGTCAGTAGTGGCCTTCCTTAAGGGACAGGGATTCTAGGTTCAGCAACCTGGGTCACACAGCCTGTGGCATAAACCTTCTTGGAGGAGGTCACCACTAACCCCACCATAGAGCCACCAAGCAGATGACCCAAAACCTGCAACAATTATATGAAAGAAATTCTCTCACTGTTAAAAGAGTTCTAGGACCCACAACAGATTTCCCAACCTGGGGATGTGGCAAACAGACTGAGCACCCCCAGAGAATTTGACTACAGGTTTGCTAATTACCCTTCCTGTCACTAAAAGGGGGTAATTATATTTCTCTGCTGTCACTTGAGAGATATCCTTTTTTAAAAAAACTCTAAACACTGAAAATAATATGCTTTCCCAATATGTAATTTATAAGCAATAATTAACTGTATAGCACATGAAATGAATGAGACATTATGATTACCCCCATATTATGGCTATATTGTTGCTTTAATGAGCTATCAGAATTCTTCCAAAATGTTATTTTAAAATATTTTGCTTATATATTGGTGGCCCTTTTTCATGAAACCCTAATCATGCACTTACACTACCTATCTTTACATTTCAGAGATGATCCATTCTCTTTCTTGTACAGACTATCTTTATACTTTAATGCCAGGACTGAATTATCTAGAAGGGAAACTTGATTATATTTGTCTTTATCTTCTTATATTTTATAAAACAATTTTGACCAACTACATATGTTTCCTCCATTGTCCCTTTTATTTCCATTCTGTCATTCTGCTGGTTATTTAAGACAACACTTGCACATACTAAAGATAAAGCCCCAAATCTTAGTACTTAAAATAATCACAATTTATCACTCACTAACCAAAATGTCAAAATCAGGTTTCTTAATTGTTGCTGTTTAGTCACTAAATCATGTCCACTTCTGTGACCCCATGGACTGAAGCACACCAGTCTTCCTGATCTTTTACAATCTCCCAAAGTTTGCTCAGACTGGTGTCCACTGAGTCAGTGATGCCTTCCAACCATCTCTTCTTCTGTTGTGCCACCTCCTCCTGCCCTCAATCTTTCCCCACATCAAGGTCTTTTTCCAATGAGTTAGCTCTTCACATCAAGTGGTTAAAGTATTGAAGCTTCAGCATTGGTCCATCCAATTAATATTTATGGTTGATTTCCTTTATTATTGATTGTTTTTATCTCCTTACTGTCCAAGAGACTCTCAAGAGTCTTCTCCAGAACCACAGTTTGAAAGCAACAATTCTTCAGTGCTCAGTCTTCTATATGGTCTAACTTTCATATCCGTTCGTGACTAATGGAAATAGCTTTGACTCTATGGACCTTTGTCAGCAAACTGATGGCTCTGCTTTTTAATATGCTGCCTAGGTTTGTCATAGCTTTTCTTCCAAGGGGCAAGCTTGCTAATTGGTGATACATTAATTGGTAACTCACATTATAACTCATTACCATCTTTGATTAAGGCTTCTAAGACCACCCTGCATATGGGTATAAGAGAAGATAGGGCAAAAAGCAGATGAAGGACTCATTTTTTAAGAATATATCTTATATAAAAGACATTCTACAGAAGGTTAAAGAAAAATAAGTATTTGTTACAATGTTTTAAATATATAACAATGAAAAATAATTTCTTGAATATGTATTTTCATTCAACATTTATATTCCTATTGTATTTGGTATAAAACACTATATTCCAAGGCTGATGTGTTTTTAAATAAGAAAAAGCATAACAATATCCTAATGTGACTATTTGATCATGCTTTGGCTGATATAAAATTAAACGTTGCCTTGGAGATAAGCCATGTCATTAAGCCACAGAGGACTTCTCTTTTCAGCAAATCTGAGTGGAATCTAAACGTTTGCTAGAAATGCATGGTGAACTTTTGTGCTACTTTCAGAATTGTTGTCTTATATGTGCCCCCACACCCCTGTCACATTGTCATATGTGCATAATCCATTTCAATATTTACTTATTCCCACTCTTATTGATGTCTTATATTATTCTTTAACCAAACTTTTCATATGCATGCACAGATTTTATCACCTTCATGTGTATGTTTGTATAATGATAATATTGCCTAGCAAAAGAAGTACAAATGAGATTTCTCTTATGAAACCATCCCAGTTTCCAAAGAAAATTGCATTACCCTCCTCTGTTCTCACATAGCAATTTATTTATACTTCAACTATAGAAACAGAGCATACCACAGCCCCTTTCTTGTCCACGAAAGTGTAAGCATCATAGATGGCAAGAAGAGTACATTATTCAAAACTGAGTTCTTATTAGAGGCTAAGAGTGACTGCTAAATATGTATTATTATAGTTAGCTAAACATAAAAATACACAGTGAATTATAAAGCACTATAAAATATTATAGCATTGCAGTGTAGCCCTATATAAACTTACATTAAGTTTATATATCCACTCTCTCTCATTTCCCCCATTGTGAGTAGTAAAAAGCAAAGCAAAACAAAAACAAACACTGAACATATCAAAAATTTCCAAGTGCTTTGATAGAGCTTCAGCAAATAAAGTTATCAAACAAGATGTCCATTAGTATAATTATTTAATACTATCTATATGTGGTGGTTATAAATACCTAAAATATGTGTAGCCCTCAGAATTTGAGATGTTTCCCTAGGTCTGGAACAGGATAATCATGTCTTTGGTAAGGTAGACAATTTTTCCATTATTAGCATTTCATGAATAAAATCTGAAAGGTATTTAGGATTTTCAGCAAAATATCAAATAAAAGACACTACACAGAATATGAGTAACTCTGAGTAGTTAGCATTTATGCTTTGTAGACTGTACGTTACTGTTAGTTCATTTCAGCATTCAATTCATGCTATCAGATAGCTTTTCACTCATTGTTATCATCATAATCATCCTCACACTAGTTCCTAATAGTAAGAGTATTAAAATGATTAGACAGGAGTAATAAACAGGGACATAAGCAATAAATAACATACAAGGGAAACCCCATACACTTAACAACTGATCTTTCAGCAGAAACTCTGCAATCCAGAAGGGACCTGCAGGATATAATAAACACTGAAAGGGAAAAATCTACAACCAAGTTCACTGTATCCAGCAAGGATTTCATTCAAAATTGATGGAGAAATAAAAAGATTTTCAGACAACAAGACAAAAGTTAAGAGAATTCAGTACCACCAAACCAGCTTTACAACAAATGTTAAAAGGACTTATTTAATCATGAAATACAACAGAAGAAAAAGATCTACAAAATCAACCACAAACAAGAAATTGCTAATAGCAACATATATATCAATGTTTACTTTAAATGTAAATGGAGTAAATGTTCCAACCGAAACACAGACTGGCTGAGTGGATACAAAAACAAGACCCATATATATGCTGTCCACAAGAAACCCACTTCAGACATCAAGACACATATAGACTGAAAATGAGAGGATGGAAAAATATATTCCATGCAAATGGGAAGCAAAAGAAATCTGGAGTAGCAATCCTCACATCAGACAAAATAGACCTTAAAATAAAGAGGATTACAGGAGATAAGGAAGGACACTACATAATGATCAAGGGATCAACCCAAGAGGAAGACATAACAATTGTAAATATCTAGGCGCCCAACATAGAAGCATTCCAATACATAACACAAACACTAACAGACATAAAAGGAGAAATTTATAGTAGCATAATGATAGTAGGAGACTTTAACACCTCACTCAGCCAATGGACAGATCATCAAAACAGAAACTCAACAAGGAAACAACAATATTAAATGATACATTAGATGAGATGAATCTCATTGATATCTTCAGGACATTCCATCCAAATACAGAAGAATATACCTTCTTCTCAAGTGCACACAGAACATTCTCCAGGGTAGACCAAATCTTGGGTCAGAAATCAAACCTCAGTAAATTTAATAAAATTGAAATAGAATCAAGCATCTTCTCTGACCACAATGGTATGAGACTATAAATTACAAGAAAAAAACATATAGGAAACACAAACACATGGGATTAAACAACACATTTCTAAATAACCAACAGGTTACTGAAGCACTCAAAAGAGAAATCAAAACATTTCGAGAGACAAATGACAATGAACACATGACAACTGAAAACCTATGAAATGCACCAAAAGCAGTTCTAAGAGGGAAGCTTATAGCAATGCAATCCTACCTCAAGAAAGCAAGAAAAACATTGAATAGCCAACCTAAATTTACAGCTAAGACACCTGGGAAAAGAAGAACAAAACAACCCAAAATTAGTAGAAAGAAAGAAGTCATAAAGATCTGAGCAGAAATAAATGAAAAATAAATGAAAGAAAAGATAGTAAAGATTAAGAAAATGAAAAACTAGTTCTTCAAGAAGATAAAAAAAAGAATTGAAAAACCTTTAGCCAGACTCATCAAGAAAATAAAAAAAGTGAGAGAGAAGTATCAAATCCACAAAAGGAAAAAAAAAATTAAGAAACAATAGTAAATATTAATAAAACTAAAAGCTGGATCTTTGAGAATGTAAACAAAATTGAAAAATCTTTAGACTGACTTATCAAGAAAACCATATCAATTCCACAAAATTAGAAATGAAAAAGGAGAGTTTACAACAGAAAATGCAAAAATATAAGGATTGTAAGAGACTATTATGAACAACTATATGGCAATAGAATAGATAACCTGGAAGAAACTGACAGATTCTTAGAAAACTTCATTCTTCCAAGACTGAACAAGGTAGAAATAGAAATTATGAACAACCCAGTAACCAGAACTGAAACTGAAGCTCTAATAAACAGTCTCCCAAAAAACAAAAAGCCCACCCTCAACCAGATTGCTTCACAAGAGAATTCTATCAAACATTTAGAAAAAAAAGCTAATGCCTATCCTTCTAAAATGCTTTCAAAAAATTGCAGAGGAAGTAACACTTCCAAATTCATTCCAAGAGGTCACCATCACCCTGATACCAAAACCAAACAATAACAACACAAAAAAATAAAACTACAGGTCAATATCACTGATGAACATAAATTCAAAAACCCTCAACAAAATTAAAAAAAAAAAAAAAACACAGAATGCAGCAACACATCAAAAAGCTCAAACACCATTATCAAGGTGGGTTTATTCCACGGATGCAAGGATTATTCAATATATGCAAATCAATCAATGGGATATACCATATTAACAAATTGAAAATAAAAACCATACGATAATCTCAATAGATGCAGAAAAAGCCTTTGACAAAATTCAGCACCCCCCTCTTCAATAAACGGTCATACAAGGAACCTACCTCAACATAGTAAAGGCCATATATGATAAGCCTTGCAATCATTACTCTTAATGGTGAAAAATTGAAAACATTACCCCTAAGATCAGGGACAAGTCAAGAGTGTCCACTTTCATGGCTAGTATTCAAAATATTTCTAGAAGGCTTAGCTACAGCAGTCAGAGAGGAAAAATAAATAAAAGGAATCCAGATCAGAAAAGAACAAGTAAAACTCTCACTGTTTGCAGATGGCATGATACTGTACCTAGAAAACCCTAAAGATAGCATCAGAAAATTACTAGAGCTAATCAGTGAACTTAGCAGTTTCAGGATACAAAATCAATATACAGAAATCACTTGCATTTCTAACAAAGAAAAATCAGAAAGATAACTTAAGGAATTAATCCCATTTACTATTGTAACAGAAAGAATTAAATAGCTAGAAGTAAACTTACCTAAGGGGACAAAAGAACTGGGCACAGAAAAGTATGGCAGTAATGATAGAAATCAAAGACAGCATAAACAGCTGGAGAGATATTCTGTGCTCCTGGGTAAGAAGAATCAATATTGTGAAAATGACTGTACTACCAAACACAATCTACAGATTTAATGTGATCCCTATCAAATTACCAATGCTGTTTTTCACAGAACTAGAACAAAATATTTCACAATTCATATGGAAACACTAAAGACCCCAAATAGCCAAAGCAGTCTTGAAAAGAAGAATGGAGCTGGAAAAATCAACCTTTCTGACTTCAGATTATACTACAAAGGTACAGTCAAGACAGTATGGTCCTGGCACAAAGGCAGATATATAGACAAATGAAACATGATAGAAAGCCCAGAAATAAACTCATGCACCTGTGGATACCTTATTGTTTACAAAGGAGGCAAGAATATACAATGGCACAAAGGCAGCCTCCTCAATAAATGGTGCTGGGAAAACTGGACAGCTACATGTAAAAGAATGAAATTAGAACACTTCCTAACACCATACACGAAGATAAACTGAAAATGGATTAAAGACCTAAATGTAAGACCAGAAACTATAAAACTCTTAGAGGAAAACATAGGCAGAACACTAAATGACATAAATCAAAGCAAAATCCTCTATGGCCCACCTCGTAGAGTAATGTAAATACAATTACAAACAAACATTTAGTCTGCATTCCTATACACTAATAATGAGATAGAAAAAGAAATTAATGAAACAATTCCATTCACCTTTGCAACGAAAAGAATAAAATGCTTAGGAATATATCTACCTAAAGAAACTAAAGACCTATATATAGAAAACTATAAAACACTGATGAAAGAAATCAAAAAAGACACTAATAGATGGAGAAATATACCATGTTCATGGATCAGAAGAATCAATATAGTGAAAATGAGTGTAGTACCCAAAGCAATGTACAGATTCAATGCAATTCCTATCAAGCTACCAGCAGTATTTTTCACAGAACTAGAACAAATAATTTCAAGATTTGTATGGAAATACAAACAACCTCGAATAGCCAAAGCAATCTTGAGAAAGAAGAATGGAACTGGAGGAATCAACTTGCCTGACTTCAGGCTCTACTATAAAGCCACAGTCATCAAGACAATATGGTACTGGCACAAAGACAGAAATATAGATCAATGAAACAAAATAGAAAGCCCAGAGATAAATTTACACACCTATGGACACCTTATCTTTGACAGAGGTGGCAAGAATATACAATAGAGTAAAGACAATCTCTTTAGCAAGTGGTGCTGGGAAAACTGGTCAACAACTTGTAAAAGAATGAAACTAGATCACTTTCTAACACCACACACAACAATAAACTCAAAATGGATTAAAGATCTAAATGTAAGAGAACACAGGCAAAACCCTCTCCGACATAAATCACAGCAGGATCCTCTATGATCCACCCCCCAGAATTCTGGAAATAAAAGCAAAAATAAACAAATGGGATCTAATTAAAATTAAAAGCTTCTGCACAACAAAGGAAAATATAAGCAAGGTGAAAAGACAGCCTTCTGAATGGGAGAAAATAATAGCAAATGAAACAACTGACAAACAACTAATCTCAAAAATATACAAGCAACTCCTGCAGCTCAATTCCAGAAAAATAAACGACCCAATCAAAAAATGGGCCAAAGAACTAAATAGACAGTTCTTCAGAGAAGACATACGGATGGCTAACAAACACATGAAAAGATGCTCAACATCACTCATTATTAGAGAAATGCAAGTCAAAACCACAATGAGGTACCACTTCACACCAGTCAGAATGGCTGCGATCCAAGTCTGCAAGCAATAAATGCTGGAGAGGGTGTGGAGAAAAGGGAACCCTCTTACACTGTTGGTGGGAATGCAAACTAGTATAGCCACGATGGAGAACAGTGTGGAGATTCCTTAAAAAACTGGAAAGAGAACTGCCTTATGACCCAGCAATCCCACTACTGGGCATACACACCGAGGAAACCAGAATAGAAAGAGACATATGTACCCCAATGTTCATTGCAGCACTGTTTATAATAGCCACTAGATGTCCATCAGCAGATGAATGGATAAGAAAGCTCTGCTACATATACACAATGGAGTATCACTCAGCCATTAAAAAGAATACATTTGAATCAGTTCTAATGAGATGGATGAAACTGGAGCCAATTATACAGAGTGAAGTAAGCCAGAAAGAAAAACACCAATACAGTATACTAATGCATATATATGGAATTTAGAAAGATAGTAATAATGACCCTGTATGCGAGATAGCAAAAGAGACACAGATGTGTAGAGTGGACTTTTGGACTCAGAGGGAGAGGGAGAGGGTGGGATGATTTGGGAGAATAGCATTGAAACATGTATACTATCATGTAAGAAACGAATCGCCAGTCTATGTCCGATGCAGCATACAGGATGCTTGGGGCCGGTGCACGGGGATGACCCAGAGAGATGTTATGTGGAGGGAGGTGGGAGGGGGGGTTCATGTTTGGGAATGCATGTACACCCGTGGTAGATTCATGTCAATGTATGGCAAAACAAATACAGTATTGTAAAGTAAAATAAAGTTTAAAAAAAAAAAAAGGACCTGATTAAACTGAAAAGCTTTTGCAAAGCAAATGAAACTGTAAGCAAGGTGAAAGACAACCCATCAGAATGGGAGAAAATAATATCAAATGAAACAACTGACAAAGGATTAATTTCCAAATTATACAAGCAGCTCATATAACTCAATCTAAAAGTGGGGAAACAACCTAAAAATAACCTTTCTTCAAAGAAGACATACAGATATCTAACAAACACATGAAAAGATCCTGAACATCACTCATTATTGGAGAAATGAAAATGAAAATTCAATGAGATATCACCTCACATTGGTCAGAATGGCTATCACCAAAAAGTCTGCAAACAATAAATCCTGAAGTGGATGTGGAGAAAGGGGACACTCTTGCACTATTAGTGGAAATATAAATTGATACAGCCACTATGGAAAACGATATGGAGATCCCTTTAAAAACTAAGAATAAAACCACCATATGATCCAGGAATCCCACTTCTAGGCATATATCCTGAGGAAACCAAAGTTGAAAGATTCACATGTACCTCATTGTTCATTGCAGCACTATTTACAATAGCTAGAACATGGAAGCATCCTAGATGTCCATAATCAGATGAATGGATAAATAAGTTGTGGTACATATACACAATGGAATCTTACTCAGCCATAGAAATAAATGCATCTGAGTCAGTTCTAATGAGATGGATGAACCTAGAACCTATTACACACAGTGATGTAAATGAAAAAGAGAAAGATAAATACAGTATTCTAATGCATATATACAGAATCTATAAAAATGGTAATGAATAATTTATTTACAGGCAGCAATGGAGAAACAAACATAAAGAATGGACTTATGGACATGAGAGAGGGGAGGAGAGGGTGATATGTATGGAAAGAGTAACATGGAAACTTACAGTACCATATGTAAAATAGGTAGCCATTGGGAAATTGCTCTATGTCTCAGGAAACTCAGACAGATGCTCTGTATCAACCTAGAGGGGTAGGATGCAGTGGGAGATGGGAGGAAGTTTCAAAAGGGAGGGGATATGTGTATACCTATGGCTGATTCATGTTGAGGTTTGACAGAAAAACAGCACAATTCTGTAAAGCCATTACCCTTTAATTAAAAAAATAATAAATTTAAAAAATTGATTGGATATTTAAACCAAATGAAAGAAAGGGTACCAAAAGAATAGGGAATAATTTTGTAATTCTAATTCTCACTGTCCCCACCCACTGGCAGGCCTTCTGGGCCTGTGAACTGTGCAGTTGTACAGGGCCCATTGCTTAGAAATACCCACTCTTAATTTCAAGCTTGTCTGATATCATTAAAATCCTGAAAGTAATTTGAACAAGAGGTGCTGCATTTTCATTTTGCACTAACTCCTGCAAATTGCATAGACAGCCCTGTCTCCAGGCATGGGAGAAGCCTGTCTGTGTGGTTAGTCAATTAACAAACAATTATCAAAATTTCAGGAACAGTTTCCATTCTCCAGAGTGGACTCCCCAATGTCCTTTTATTCTAAGTAACTTGAACATTACTTAATCATTTAATTAATTAATTAATAATCTAAACAAACACAAAGGAAATGCATTTTCATTGCACAGAAATGGAACAGAACACACAGAACGACAAATTGGTAACAAAGTTTGTAAGAAATATCCATGTGCACATTACATTAGAAATGAAAAGTTTGCTAGCTAAGAAGACAGTGAAATATATGCTATAGCACATGAGATCAAGGGAGTATTTTCAATTTTCATTATGGTCTTATGTCTCTAGCAGCTCATATATTTCTAAAAATTTCCAGGAACACTACATATATATTAACAGTAAATTCTTCAAAAACCTCATGATAAGTTTTAAAAATTTTGATGCCAATCCAAGTTCACAGCCTTAATCATTGATATCATCAACATCAGACACAATATGGGGCACATGGTGTTACATTTCAACAGCTCACTTTCTGGTATTCAATTATATTTTTCTCACAGAGTACTCACTATTTGAATGTTATATAGCTTGATTTCATAAAACTTATAAAAGTATTAAACTTCACTTCTGCACAAAACCTTGACTTGGGAAAACAAAGTTTGCCTTTGTTTTTACATTAATTCATTTTAATTGGATGATAATTACTTTATCACATCATGATGGTTTTTCCCATACATCAATAATGAATCAGCCATAGGCATTCATGTGTCCCCTTCCACCTGATCCCATTTCCTACCTCACTGTCTCACAGAAATCACAGCAAGATCCTCTAAAACCCACCTGCTAAAGTAATGGAAATAAAAACAAAAATAAACAAGTGGGAACTAATTAAACTTGAAAGATTTTTCACAACGAAGGAAACTATAAAGAAGGTGAAGACTGCCCTCAGAATGGGAGAAAATAATGGCAAACAAAACAACTGACAAAGTATAAATCTCCAAAATATGTTTTGCTTTTTATCATAAAAATATAAAAGAAACTTTTAGTCACATACATGTATGTTTATTGTATGTGAGATACGCTGCATATGACAGAGCAAGACAAAGTTATCTACACGAATGTCTTCCTTCTTTAAAAGACAAAGCTAAAGAAATATGTTTACATTACTCAGCAGATCAATGACTGTGTAAGCATAAATTAGAATGTCAAGAGAGATTTAAACTGGTTACAGAAGCAATAGGACCTAGATGGACCAAGAGTGAAAGGAAGATGCACCTGATGGGCTGGGAAAGAAGAGAAGAAACATCTCTGTGGCTGGGAATATTTTGTTATTGATCCATCTTGACAAGGATATTTTAATTTGGACATATTTAATTATGTGGAAGCCTCCTTGATTTGTTCTTTTTATAATTTCTTTTTCTTAAAAAAAAAAAAAAAGAAAACAGAAAAACCACAGTGCTATACCTCATAATTGATTGTTCATTGCTCAGTAACCCAATACTGAGAAATCAGTGTTTGGTAAAAGGAAGGATAGGGTGTATATATATGTGTGTGTGTGTGTGTGTGTGTGTGTATTCTTTTTCCTGATCTCTGGCAGTCAGTGGCATGGAGTGAGACCCCAGCCCTGTAGTCAGTGGAGCACAAATGAAGGGGCAAGAGAAATGGGAAGTTCTAGGGGTGGGGCCTCAGTATATCAGGGGAGAGAGTCCAGGGCTGGGTGGTCATTTTCTAGAGAGGCCAGGGAGAGCTAACAGTGGAAGGAAGGCAAATATATGCAACCAGAGGGCCCTTTCCTTGGAGAGGTGGCAAAGGGTGTCCTAGGGTCTACAGAGGGTGGGGCGGGGGGCAGGAGAGGGTGGAGCCTGGGCCAGGCACACTGGGTCAAGGGCAGGTTTGGGAAAGATAGGTTTATTGAGGAAGCTTCCAACCCTGGGGTGAAAGAGGACTCACATCCCAAAGAACAAATTCCCCACCACCAATTATGGAGTAAGAAATTTTAGAGGGGACTTTCAGTGTGTATAGAAAGTGGGGAAGGCTAAGGGCAGAATGCATGGTCAACTCCAACAATCATTAGAGTCATCTTGATTGTTTTAAGCACAGCTGATTTTCAATTCCAGAATCAGTTTCTTTCCATTTCCTTTAGGCTAATTTTGTTGTTGTTTTTGTTTTTAATTGTACAAGATAAAGAAGCTTATGTTATGCCTATGGTCTGGTCATCATGGTAAATTCTTCCACCTTGTGAGAGTTCCAGTATTGGCAAAATGGTTCAAAGGACATGGATCAGAATATTATCTATAGCTTTTGAGCAGAAAGTAAAGGAGTCTTCTTGACTTTTTTCCTTTCTTTTTTTCATTTTCTGTTGTCTCTGATTAAATGCATTCTCTACTGAAGTTTTTCTATAGACAGGAGGCACACAGAGGACATGGGGCGTGGCAGGTGTTTGTCCTGGGAAGACTCCATAGCATTCTGCTCCATTACAAAGCAAATTGGTTCCTAGTACTGCCCTGTGCCTCTCAGTGCTGCACTCCCAAAGCATTCCTTTTAGAGACTTACTTTTGTGAGGAACAGCTTTAATTTCTTTCTTTCTTCTTTTTTTCTTATTGAGCATTTCTTGACTCAATTCAACGGACAATAGTTGTAAGAACTGTGTGGCCTTTCTAATGGATTCTCATCTGGTGTATAGATGCTACTACAAATTTTTGAAACCTAGTAACATATAGCTCAGAATCTTTACTATGTTTGATAGAATTTCTGATATGTACAAGTTGAGAGAAAACTGGATTAAATCTACAGCAGCAAATCTAAAACTAGCAAGCCACTATCTCAAAATCTGGGGGAAAAGATTCTCACAACAGTAAATTTCATAAGAGTAAGTAAGATAACAGTCTATTTATTAACCATTTGGGGGGAAAAAAAAAAAGCTTTGGGTTTTCCAAGAATAATATCCAAGTCCAAGAGCTGTATTTTCCTCTCATGAAGGATGTCACATGTAAAATCTTATCTATTCCAAACTATAAAAGTAGCCAATTACTGGAGCTCTGTTCTGCTTGTAACTGTTACAGAAGGTAAAGGAAAACAGCATGCAAGAAATAGGCACACACATACACCCACATACCATCAACTCATAGGCTATTTCTAGCTGAATTAATTTTCATGCTATTATTTTTCGTAAACTTTTGCATTTTAAGAAAATAGTTTTGAGAACTTGTAAGTAATGAATAATATAAAGTCAACTGATTGTCCAGTCAGTTCATGACTAACTTGTATATGTTTTAGTGGAATGCTTAAAATAAAACACACATATTTCTAATGATCTTGTGACATTTTATACCAATGAAATTTATTTTTCTTGAGTGTAAGGAATTGTCATATGTCTCCTTGACAGTAAATGAAGATGAGAACTCTTGGATCTTAGTGACTATATTGACCTCAAGGATGATGGGAGAAGATACAAATACATCTTTGCTGTTGGTAGTTACCTTCTTTGTCTGTCCTAATAAAAGGCAAGAAGAGGGTGAAATGGGATTCTTTGATTTTATGTAAACAAAAGGTACTAGTATCTGGGTATTCCCTAGAACTCTGTTTAGAATAAAGAGAGGAGGAAATTTTTAACATTCAACACTGTTTCCCTACCTAAAAATATCTGACAATATTTTCTTTTTTAAAAAAATATAAATTTATTTATTTTAATTGGAGGTTAATTACTTTACAATATTGTATTGGTTTTCCCATACCTCAACATGAATCCGCCACAGGTATATGTGTTTCCCATCCTGAACCCCTCTACCTCCTCCCTCCCCTTACCATCCCTCTGGGTCGTCCCAGTGCACCACTCCCCAGCATCCTGTATCATGCATCGAACCTGGACTGGTGATTCATTTCATATATGATATTATACATATTTCAATGTCATTCTTCCAAATCATCCCACCCTCCCCCTCTCCCACAGAGTCCAAAAGACTGTTCTATACATCTGTGTCTCTTTTGCTGTTTTGCATAAAGGGTTATTATTACCATCTTTCTAAATTACATATATACATGTTAGTATACTGTATAGAGACACGTGTACCGCAATGTTCATTGCAGCACTGTTTATAATAACCAGGACATGGAAGCAACCTAGATGTCCATCAGCAGATGAATGGATAAGAAAACTGTGGTACACATACACAATGGAGTATTACTCAGCCATTAAAAAGAATACATTTGAATCAGTTCTAATGAGGTGGACGAAATTGGGGCCTATTATACAGAGTGAAGTAACCCAGAAAGAAAAACACCAATGCAGTATACTGATTATATTTTCTTTTCTCTGGTATATTACTGCTGAGCATAGACTGATTCTGGATAGGAAGGACAATTCACCAAAGCAACTCAGAAACTTTCCAGACTCATACAGTTAAGACATACAAAAGTCTGCCTGGCCCAAGATCAGTTTAAAGATAAGGGACTTAGAAATACTATGGGATCTGAACTAATTAAATGGACACATGAGATTAATTTCTTTGGCAACACTGTTATCCTAAGGGAGATCTGAAAATGAAAAGGAAAGTCACTCAGTCCTGTCCAACTCTGTGACCCCATGGACTACACAGTCCATGGGATTCTCCAGGCCAGAATACTGGAAGGGGTAGCTTTTCCCTTCTCCAGGAGATCTTCACAACACAGGGGTCAAACACAGGTCTCCCCCATTGCAGGTGGTTTCTTTACCAACTGAGCTGAAAGGGAAGCCTAAGAATACTGGAGTGTATGGCCTATTCCTTCTCCAGCGGATCTTCCCGGCCCAGGAATTGAAACGGGGTCTCCTGAATTGCAGGTGGATTCTTTACCAACTGAGGTAAGAGGGAAGATCTGAATCAGAGTGTAAATTAGAGCTGAGGCTTGGATAATTGTTTCATGGCAACTATATTGTTAAATTATACTTCTAGAGTCACACTACTTATCCTCCCTCCCCCATATACAAGTTGTGCCCAACCTGAATAGATATGACCTTTTTTTTACCCCCTTCCCCTACTCTGCTCTGTGTAACAGGGGTTCTAATCCTCTATTTCCCAGTTCAGTTCAGTTCAGTGGCTCAGTCATGTCCAACTCTTTGCGACCCCATGAATCACAGCACACCAGGCCTCCCTGTCCATCACCAACTCCCGGAGTTCACTCAGACTCACGTCCATCGAGTCAGTGATGCCATCCAGCCATCTCATCCTCGGTCATCCCCTTCTCCTCCTGCCCCCAATCCCTCAGCATCAGAGTCTTTTCCAATGAGTCAACTCTTCACATGAGGTGGCCAAAGTACTGGAGTTTCAGCTTCAGCATCATTCCCTCCAAAGAAATCCCAGGGCTGATCTCCTTCAGAATGGACTAATTGGATCTCCTTGCAGTCCAAGGGACTCTCAAGAGTCTTCTCCAACACCACAGTTCAAAAGCATCAATTCTTCGGCACTCAGCCCTCTTCACAGTCCAACTCTCAAATCCATACATGACCACAGGAAAAACCATAGCCTTGACTAGACAGACTAGACGACTAATGTCGGCAAAGTAATGTCTCTGCTTTTGAATATGCTATCTAGGTTGGTCATAACTTTTCTTCCAAGGAGTAAGCGTCTTTCAATTTCATGGCTGCAATCACCATCTGCAGTGATTTTGGAGCCCAGAAAAATAAAGTCTGANAGTAGCATTAACAAAGCAAACATATTTTTTTCCCATTATGCGATTCTTTTTTTTTTTTTTCAGATGAATTAATTTGAACAAGTCCTTTAGGTAAAAACATACGAGACCTTTTCCTGGAAATGATTGGCTGCTTCAGTTTCTATCCTGTCTGGATTGGCTCTCTCCAATGCAATTCATAATTGCTAATTCTAAAATATTGCTGAATTCTCACTGGGCTTTTGCCATTATATATTTTAATATTAACACAGACATTTTACTTCATATAAAAGAATGCTCATATTTAAATTTGTTGGGAATTCTATTGTACTGTTGTCATAGAATCCTTATTTTCACAACATCACTGAACTGAATCCCATTTCCTTGTGCTTCAGCTCTCTGAAGCAAACTAAGTGATAAAATGTTCCCTCCTAAGGAGTTAATGACTGATCATGAAGTCAGTGACACTTCCATTTAGGTATTATATTCACATTTTGAGAGGACTATTTTAGAGACATTGTTGTTATTCAGATGTTAAATTCTGTCTGACTCTTCGTGATCCAATGGACTACAGCACACCTGGCTTCTCTGTCCTTCACCATCTCCCAGTGTTTGCTCCAACTCATTTCAATTGAGTTGGTGATGCTATATAACCACCTCATCATCTATCGCCCACTTCTTTTCCTGCCCTCAATGTTTCCCAGTATTAGGGTCTTTTCCAATGAATCTACTTCATATCAGGTGGCCAAAGTTTTGGAACTTCTGTATCAGTCATTGCAATGAATATTCAGGGTTGATTTCCGTTAGGATTGACTGGTTTGATCTCCTTGCAGTCCAAAGGATTCTCAAGAATCTTCTCCAGCACCACAGTTTGAAAGCATCAATTCTTCAGCCCTCAGTCCTCTTTATGGTCCAGCTCTCACATTTGGACATGACTAACGGAAAAACCATAGCTTTTATTATTATTATTTTATTTATTTTAATATAAATTTATTTATTTTAATTGTAGGCTAATTACTTTACAATATTGTATTAGTTTTGCCATACATCAACATGAGTCTGCCATGGGTGTACACGGTGTTCCAATTCCTGAACACTTCTCCCACCTCCCTCCCCATACCATCCCTCTGGGTCATCCCAGTGTACCAGCCACAAGAATCCTGAATCATGGATCGAACCTGGACTGGCAATTCATCTCCTATATGATATTATACATGTTTCAAAGCCATTCTCCAAAATCATCCCACCCTCTCCCTTTCCCACAGAGTCCAAAAGACATCTGTGTTTCTTTTGCTGTCTCGCATACAGGGTTATCATTACCATCTTTCTAAATTCCATATATATGTGTTAGTATACTGTAACGGTGTTTTTATTTTTGGCTTACTTCACTCTGTATAATAGGCTCCAGTTTCATCCACCTCATTAGAACTGATTCAAATGCATTCTTTTTAATGGCTGAGCAATACTCCACTGTGTATATATACCACAGCTTTCTTATCCATTCATCTGCTGATGGACATCTAGATTGCTTCCATGTCCTGGCTATTATAAAGTGCTGGGATGAACACTGGGGTATACGTGTCTCTTTCGATTCTGGTTTCCTCAGTGTTTATGCCCAGTAGTGGGATTTCTGGATCATAAGGCAGTTCTATTTCCAGTTTTTTAAGGAGTCTCCACACTGTTCTCCATAGTGGCTGTACTAGTTTGCATTCCCACCAACAGTGTAAGAGGGTTCCCTTCTCTCCACACCCTCTCCAGCATTTATTGCTTGTAGAATTTTGGATCGCAGCCATTCTGACTGGTATGACATGGTACCTCATTGTGGTTTTGATTTGCATTTCTCTGATAATGAGTGATGGTGAGCATCTTTTCATGTGTTTGTTAGCCATCTTGTATGTCTTATTTGGAGAAATGTCTGTTTAGTTTTTGGCCAATTTTTTGAATGGGTCGTTTATTTTTCTGGAATTGAGCTGCATGAGTTGCTTGTATATTTTTGAGATGAGTTGTTTGTCAATTGCTTCATTTGCTATTATTTTCTCCCATTCAGAAGGCTGTCTTTTCACCTTGCTTATAGTTTCCTTTGCTGTCCAGAAGCTTTTAATTTTAATTAGGCCCCATTTGTTTATTTTTGCTTTTATTTCCATTATTCTGAGAGGCGGGTCATTGAGGATCCTGCTGTGATGTATGTCGGAGAGTGTTTTGCCTATGTTCTCCTCTAGGAGTTTTATAGTTTCTGCTCTTATGTTTATATCTTTAATCCATTTTGAGTTTATTTTTGTGTGTGGTGTTAGAAAATGTTCTAGTTTCATTCTTTTACATGTAGTTGACCAGTTTTCCCAGCACCGCTTGTTAAAAAGATTGTCTTTTCTCCATTGTATATTCTTGCCTCCTTTGTCAAAGATAAGGTGTCCATAGGTGCATGGATTTATCTCTGGACTTTCTATTTTGTTCCATTGATCTATATTTTTGTCTTTGTGCCAGTACCATACTGTCTTGATGATGGTGGCTTTGTAGTAGAGCCTGAAGTCAGGCAAGTTGATTCCTAGATTTCCATTCTTCTTTTTCAAGGTTGCCTTGACTAGACAGATCTTTGTCGGCAAAGTTATGTTTCTGCTTTTTAATATACTGTCTAGGTTTGTCATAGCTTTTTTCTCAAGGAGCAATCATCTTTTCATTTCTTGGTTGTAGTCACTGTCCATGGTGATTTTTCAGCCCAAGAAAATAAAATTTGCCACTGTTTCCACTCTACCTTCCTTTATTTTCCATGAAGTGATAGGACCAGATGCCACGATCTTAGTTTTTTGAATGTTGAGTTTTAGCCAACTTTTCTGCTGTCTTCTTTCACCCTCTTCAAAAAGCCCTTTGATTACTCTTTGCTCTCTGCTATTATCGTAGAATTATCTTTATATCTGAGGTCATAAATATTTCTTGTGGAAATTTTTATTCTAGCTTGTGATTCATTGAACCCTGCATTTCGTATGATGTACTCTGTAGATGAGTGCATGTGAAATCATATATATACCTTGATGTATTCCTTTCCCAACTTTGATCCAGTCTGTTGTTCAGTGTTTGGTTCAAACTGTTGCTTTTTGATGCGAAAACAAGTTTCTCAGGAGGCCATTAAGAGGTCTGGTATTCCCATCTTTTTAAGAATTTTCCACACTTTGTTGCGACCCACACATTCATAGGATATGTGGTAGTCAATGAAGCAGGGGGTTTTCTGGATTCTCTAGGCCTTAACACTGGAGTGGGTAGCCATTCCTTTTTCCAGGAGATCTTCCCAATCCAGGGATTGAACCCAAGTCTCCTGGATTGCAGGAGAATTATTTACCAGCTGAGGTACAAGGGAAGCCCTCAGATCAGTTCAGTCGCTCAGTCGTGTCCAACTCTTTGCGACCCCATGAATCACAGCATGCCAGGCCTCCCTGTCCATCACCAACTCCCGGAGTTCACTCAGACTCACGTCCATCGAGTCAGTGATGCCATCCAGCCATCTCACCCTCGGTCATCCCCTTCTTCTCCTGCCCTCAATCCTTCCCATCATCAAAGTCTTTTCCAATGAATCAACTCTTCACATGAGGTGGCCAAAGTACTGGAGCTTCAGCTTTAGCATCATTCCCTCCAAAAAATCCCAGGGTTGATCTCCTTCAGAATGGACTGGTTGGATCTCCTTTCAGTCCAAGGGATGCTCAAGAGTCTTCTCCAACACCACAGTTCAAAATCATCAATTCTTCAGCACTCAGCCTTCTTCACAGTCCAACTCTCACATCCATACATGTCTACTGGAAAAACAATAACCTTGGCTAGACGGACCTTTGTTGGCAAAGTAATATCTCTGCTTTTGAATATGCTGTCTAGGTTGGTCATAACTTTTCTTCCAAGGAGTAAGCGTCTTTTAATTTCATGGCTGCAATCACCATCTGCCCTAGAATACTAGAATGGATAGCCTATCCCCTTTCCAGCAGATCATCCCTTTTCCAGCAGATCTTCCTGACCCAGGAATTGAATTGGGGTCTCCTGCACTGCAGGCAGCTTCTTTACCAACTGAGCTACCAGGGAAGCCCACGTAAGAATGAAAGAGAAATGTAAAAATTACAGGCTACTCTTAGCATGTCTTATGTAGCTGTCTTCCCTCTATGCCTAGATTTACCTGGACCATTAGCAAACTTTGTTTCCCCAAAATAAAACATTCTCCTCAAAAACCTGTAAAAGTGGGCTTTAACAAAAATTTCAGATGCATGAGCAGATGGACAAGAATTGTTCATTCATATTTGCTTGTCAAACATAATGAGAGAAAAGCCACACAGACTATTGTGCAATCATCCTGCACTATTTCTAACCCACCGAAGACCTGGCAATACATTCCAGTAAAAGGATCAAAGTGCAATAAAATAAATATTTTCCTACTCTGCTCATACCAGCCTAATGCAAGTTGATGCTTGTGAGCTCTGGTGTTGGAGAAGACCCTTGAGAGTCCCTTAGAAGGCAAAGAGATCCAACCATTCCTTTCTAAAGGAGATCAGCCCTGGGTGTTATTTGGAAGGAATTATGTTAAAGCTGAAACTCCAATACTTTGATCACCTCATGAAAAGAGTTGACACATTGGAAAAGACTCTGATGCTGGGAGGGATTGGGGACAGGAGGAAAGGGGGATGACAGAGGATGAGATAGCAGGATGGCATCACCGACTCAATGGACGTGATGAGTGAACTTTGGGGATTGGTGATGGAGAGGGAGGCCTGGCGTGCTGCAATACATGGGGTCGCAAAGAGTCGAACATGACTGAGGGACTGAACTGAACTGAACTGAATGCATTAAATAACACTGGTGTTTTTAAACCTAGTAATGTGTATATGTCAGTTCAGATCCACCAGTTTATACCTCCCCACCTTATTCCCTGGTAACTATTTGAAATAGAATAACAGTGTAAATCAACTGTACTCCAATATATATATTTTTTTATTAAAGAAACAAATAAACTTATATTTCAGCTTGTAAGGTTGAGCATCTATTGTGAAGCATATAAACATATAACCTTGTACCTTTCAAGTATCAGAGACAGCATCTGTGCTGAATGGGAGAGACTATTTTGACTTCATATACATAAATATATTCAGCTTATGGGTGTATAACAAAGGATTATGCTTTCTGTGTATAATATTATGATTATACACACACACACACACACATTCATTAAATATTTCCTCTCTATTGTATCTGCCTTCATTCAGATTAATTTATTTAGCCATATAAAAATTTACATAAAAACAAAGAAAACATAAACAAGCTGATTCCTTGCAAATGGATTGATTTCCATACATTTAGTGAAATTTGTAAATAGTTCATGAGTTTATACCATGGACTGCAGAGTGCCAAGCTTCCCTGTCCATCACCAACTCCCAGAACATACTCAAACTCATGTCCATTGAGTCAGTGATGCCATTCAACCATCTCATCCTCTGTTGTCCCCTTCTCCTTCTGCCCTCAATCTTTCCCAGCATCAGGGTCTTTTCCAATGAGTCAGTTATTTGCATATTGTGGCCAAAGTATTAGAGTTTTCACTTCAGCATCAGTCCTTCCAATGAATATTCAGGACTCATTTCCTTTAGGATTGACTGGTTTGATATCCTTGAGATCAATGAGACTCCCAAAAATCTTCTCCAACACCACAGTTGAAAAGCATCAATTCTTCAGTGCTCAACTTTCTTTACAGTCCAACTCTCACATCCACACATGACTACTGGAAAACCATAGCTTTGGCTAGATGGGCTTTTGTTGTCAAAGTTATGTCTCTGCTTTTTAATATGCTGTCTATGATGGTCATAGTTTTTCTTCCAAGGGGCAAAAGAGTTTTAATTTCATGGCTACAGTCAAAATCTGCAGTGATTTTGGAGCCCCCCAAAATAAAACATCTCACTGTTTCCAAAGTTTCCCCATCTATTTCCCATGAAGTTATGGGACCAGATGCCATGATCTTAGTTTTCTGAATGTTGAGTTTTAAGCCAACTTTTTCACTCTCCAATTTCACTTTCATCAAGAGGTTGTTTAGTTTTTCTTTGCTTTCTGTCATAAGGGTGGTGTCATCTGCATATCTGAGGTTATTGATATTTTTCCCGAAAGTCTTGATTCCAGCTTGTGCTTCATCCAGCCCAGCATTCCAGGTAATGTACTCTGCATATAAGTTAAATAAGCAGGGTAACAACATACAGCCTTGAAATACTCCTTTCCACTTGGAACCAATCTGGTGTTTCATGTCCAGTTCTAACTGTTGCTTCTTGAACTGCATACAGATTGTTCAGGAGACAGGCCAGGTGGTCTGGTATCCCTATTACTTTAAGAAGTTTTCACTGTTTGTTGTGATCCACACAATCAAAGACTTTTATGTATTAAATAAAGCAGGAGTAGACGTATTTTTGGAACACTCTTTCTTTTTTGATGATCCAACAGATGTTGGAAATTTGATCTCTGTTTGCTCTGCCTTTTCTAAATCCAGCTTGAACATCTGGAAGTTCATGGTTCATGTACTGTTGAAGTCTGTCTTGGAGAATTTTGAGCATTACTTTGCTAGTGTGTGAGATGAGTGCAATTTATATTCTTTGGCATTGCCTTTCTTTGGGATTCAAATGAAAACTGAACTGTTCCAGGCCTGTGGTGATTACTAAGCTTTCCACATTTTCTAGCATACTGAGTGTAGCACTTCTTTTAGGATTTGAAACACCTCAACTGGAATTTCATCACCTCCACTAGCCTTGTTCATAGTGATGCTTCCTAAGGCCCACTTGATTTCACCTTCCAAGATGTCTGGCTCCAGGTGAGTGATCACACCATTGTGATTATCTGGGTCATGAAGATCTCTTTTGTATAGTTCTTCTGTGTATTCTTACCACCTCTTAATATCTTCTTATTCTGTTAGGTCCATACCATTTCTGTCCTTTATTGTGTCCATCTTTGCATGAAATGTTCCCTTGTTATCTTTAACTTTCTTCAAGTGATCTCTAGTCTTTCCCATTCCATTATTTTCTTCTATTTATTTGCATTGATCAGGGAGGAAGACTTTCTTATCTCTCCTTGCTCTTCTTTAGAAATCTGCATTCAAATGGGTATATCTTTCATTTTCTCCCTTGCCTTTATCTTCTCTTATTATTTTTTTTTCAGCTATTTGTAAGGCCTCCTCAGACAACTATTTTGCCTTTTATGTTTCTTTTTCCTGGGGATGGTCTTGATCATTGCCTCCTGCACAATGTCACAAAGCTCCGTCCATAGTTCTTCAGGCACTCTGCCTATTATATCTAATCCCTTGAGTCTATTTGTCAGTTCCACTGCATAATCGTAAGGGATTTGATTTAGGTCATGCCTGAATGGTCTAGTGGTTTACTCTACTTTCTTCATTTTAAGTCTGAAATTTGTAATAACGAGTTCATGATCTGAGCCACAGTCAACTCGAGGTATTCTTTTTGCTGACTGTATAGAGCTTCTCCATATTTGGCTGCAAAGAATATAATCAATCTGATTTCAGTATTCATCTGGTGATGTCCATGTGTAGAGTCTTCTCTTGTGTTGTTGGAAGAGGGTGTTTACTCTAACCAGTCTGTTCTCTTGTCAAACTCTGTTAGCCTTTGGCCTGCTTTGTTTTGTACTCCAAGGCCAAATTTTCCTGTTATTCTAGGTATCTCTTGACTTCTTACTTTTGCTTTCCAGTTCCCCATAATGAAAAGGACATCTTTTTTGAATGTTAGTTTTAGAAGGTCTTGTATGTCTTCATAGAACCATTCAACTTCAGCTTCTTCAGTATTACTGGTTGGGGCATAGATTTGGATTACTGTGATACTGAATGGTTTGTCTTGGAAACAAACAGAGATCATTCTGTCATTCTTTAGTTTGCATCCAAGTACTGCTTTTCAGACTGTCTTGTTGACTGTGATGGCTACTCCATTTCTTCTAAGGGATTCTTGCCAACACTAGTAGACATAATGGCCATATGAGTTAAATTTACCCATTCGAGCCCATTGTAGTTCACTGATTCCTAAAATGTCAATGTTTACTCATGCCTTCTCCTGTTTGCCTTGTTTCATGGACTTAGCATTCCAGTTTCCTATTAAATATTGCTCTTTACAGCATCAGACTTTGATTCCATCACCAGTCACATCCACGACTGGGTGCTGTTTTTGCCTTTGCTCCGTCTCTTCATTCTTTCTGGAGTTATTTCTCCACTGATCTCCCATAGCATATTAGGAACCTACCAACCTGAGGAGTTCACCTTTCAGTGCCCCATATCTTTGCCTTTTCATGCTTCATGGGGTTCTCAAGGCAAGAATACTGAACTGGCTTGACATTCCCTTCTCCAGTGGACCATGTTTTGTCAGAACTCTCCACCATGATCGAACCATCTTGAGCAGCCCTACATGGCATGGTTCATAGTTTCATTGAGTTAAACAAGTCTGTGTTCCATGTGATCAGTTTGTTTAGTTATCTGTGATTTTGGTTTTCATTCTGCTTTCCCTCTGATGGACAAGCATAAGACGCTTATGGAAATTTCCTGATGGCAGATACTGACTGAGGGAGAAACTGAGTCTTGTTTTGATGGGCAGGTCCATGCTCAGTAAATCTTTAATCCAATTTTCTGTTGATGAGTGGGGTTGTGTTCTCTCCTTGTTGTTTGACCTGAGGCCAGACTCTGGTGGAGGTAGATAATGGTGACCTCTTTCAAATGTTCCCTTGCTTGCAATGCTAGATTCAGTGCCCCCAACCCTGTAGCAGAGCACCATTGACCCATGCTTCATGGACACTTCTGGGCAAAGCTGGTTCAGTCTCTTGTGGGGTCACTCGTTGCTCCTTTCTCGGGGTCTTGGTGCACACAAGGTTCTGTTTGTGCCCTCCAAGAGTCTGTTTTCCCAGTCCTGTGTAAGCTCTGGTGGTTCTATGGTAGGATAAATGGTGACCTCCTCCAAGAAGGCTTATGCCACACCCAGGTCGGCTGCCCCCAGAGCCTCTGCCTCTGCGCCAGGCCACTGTTGACTTGTATCATATATATAACATATATCATATACATAACTGTTATTTTATGTATGTGTTCTTCAATTTAACATTACTGTTGTATGTGTGTGTGTGTTTAACAGTATTTAATTAGTTATTGCATTTCAGACTCTTTTGTTGACCATGATGGCTACTCCATTTCTTCTGAGGGATTCCTGCCCGCAGTAGTAGATATAATGGTCATCTGAGTTAAATTCACCCATTCCAGT
>SJYQ01002439.1:368731-383490 GCA_006410935.1 Redunca redunca
AAACACAAGCTGGAATCAAGATTGCCGGGAGAAATATCAATAACCTCAGATATGCAGATGACACCACCCTTATGGCAGAAAGTGAAGGGGAGCTAAAAAGCCTCTTGATGAATGTGAAAGTGGAGAGTGAAAAAGTTGGCTAAAAGCTCAACATTCAGAAAACAAAGATCATGGCATCTGGTCCCATCACTTCATGGGAAATAGATGGGGAAACAGTGTCAGACTTTATTTTGGGGGGCTCCAAAATCACTGCAGATGGTGACTGCAGCCATGAAATTAAAAGACGCTTACTCCTTGGAAGAAAAGTTATGACCAACCTAGATAGCATATTCAAAAGCAGAGACATTACTTTGCCAACTAAGGTCCGTCTAGTCAAGGCTATGGTTTTTCCAGTAGTCATGTATGGATGTGAGAGTTGGACTGTGAAGAAGGTTGAGCACCGAAGAATTGATGCTTTTGAACTGTGGTTTTGGAGAAGACTCTTGAGAGTCCCTTGGACTGCAAGGAGATCCAACCAGTTCATTCTGAAGGAGATCAACCCTGGGATTTCTTTGGAAGAAGTGATGCTAAAGCTGAAACTCCAGTTCTTTGGCCACCTCATGCGAAGAGTTGACTCTTTGGAAAAGACTCTGATGCTGGGAGGGATTGGGGGCAGGAGGAGAAGGGGATGACTGAGGTTGAGATGGCTGGATGGCATCACGGACTCGATAGACGTGAGTCTGAGTGAACTCTGGGAGATGGTGATGGATGGGGGGCCTGGTGTGCTGCGATTCATGGGTTCGCAAATAGTTGGACATGACTGAGTGACTGAACTGAACTGAATTAATTACTAAGATCTTTCCTTATGCTCAGCAGTAAAGAAACTGCCTGGCAATGCAGGATATGTGGCTTTGATTCCTGCACCAGGAAAATCCCTTAAAGAAGGAAATGGCAACTCACTCCAGCATTCATGCCTAATGTATCCCATCGACAGTTGGACCTGATAGGCTGTAATCCACTGGGTCACAAAAATCTGGTTTTCAGAGGGATTCAGCTCAGTTGCTTAGTCATTTCTGACTATTTGTGACCCCATGGACCGCAGCATTCCAGGCTTCCCTGTCCATCACCAATTCCTAGAGCTTGCTCAAACTCATGTCCATTGCATCAGTGATGCCATTCAACCATCTAATACTCTGTTGTCCCCTTCCAGAGAGATTGAATTTCGTTATAATCTTTATTTATAATCCAATATCTTTATTTTGGAGTCCATGGAGATCTAAATAAAGCAATGTAGTAACTATTACCTGATACTTTCTGATTTAAATCCCCTATGTTGAGATACTACCCCATACTATTACATTTTCCTTTGTAACTAAGGAACTAAAAAATGTATTCCAGAACTTATAGAATGAGTTTTTAAAACTGAGGTTTTCTTCATATTTTCACCTCTTGACTTTCTCTGTTTTACTGTGTGAATCAGTACACATTGTCTTCCACAGACAGTTTCTGGCTCTCTCTCTTCTTTGTGATTACTTTAGTGACAGAAGTGTTAGGGGCTCAGATTAACACCTGGAGAGGAAGAGCAGTCATTCCTCTGCACTGAATTCTTGAAACCTCACAGGAATAAACTAAACAGTTGCAATTAGGGAAAAAGACAGAATCCAGCAACAGTCTAAATAAAAAAAAAAAATGAGATATTATTTTAAGGAAATCACAGGTAGACTTTAATTTGAATTTATCAGCACTTCATGGATCAATCCTACTTGTCAAACATTAACAAACGATCTTCATAGCTCCTGTTCTCGGTTTTATCTTATGAAATTATATTTAGCTTACTAATTAAATGGATAAATGATGATAATTTTGTGTTTGGTGAAAAGTAAGGAAGTTCATTATATTCCTATTAATCAGCTTTCTTGAGTTTTAGTTATTGTAAGTGTCTGTGTATGTATGTGTATGTATGTGCATGTATATGTACTAAGATTGGACACATCTTCAGGAAAGAATGCATGCTATGTATTTTTTTAAATACCTCTTTTAGAATATCAGGAAATTGTAGAACATGTTGAGTCTTGCAAGTGCTGTCAATTTTTACCATCTAAATTATTTTTGAAAACATTTTCTAAAGGCTCAGTATTTCTTGTGATGGCAGATCAGGTTATGTGAACCAAGCTTTAATTAAATATTTCTAAAACTGTATATTGAAAAAAAATCTTAAAAGAACCAGATATTCTGTCAGGAAAGAAGCAATTATTAGGCTAAAGTGAAGAAGAAATGAACCAAGAGATGCACTTGTGAATTACAGTAAATCTGAACATTTATTTTTATGTATCTGCGGGAATAAAGAACAAAGACTAGTTTCTACAGAAAAGAAAGGAATCTAGTAGGAGAATGCTCCATAATAAGCTGCAGTAAATAATACACCTTTGGGACAAAGGTAAACAACAAAAGGACTAGACTTTTGCAGAATTACAGTGTGGTGAGTATAAGATGAGGCCAGTGTGATAATATGGCAAAGTTGGGGATAGGAGATGGAGTTGAAGGCACTGTGCTTTGTAGGTCATTATTAAGACTACTATTTAAGAAGGGCAGCAAATCATTGAAACATTTTGAGCAGATAAATGATACACTCTTTTCATTTTTATTGTTCTGGCTTTTGTATGGAGAAAAGGCTGAATGAAACATGGATAGGAGCAAAGAGAAAATTTAGGAAGCTATTACAATAATTCAGAAGGTTTTCCTGGTAGTTCAGCTGGTAAAGAATCCACCTGCAATGTAGGAGAGCCTGGTTCGATTCCTGGGTCAGAAAGATCTGCTGGAGAAGAGATAGGTTATCCACTCCAGTGTTCTTGGGCTTCCCTTGTGGCTCAGCTGTAAAGAATCTGCCTGCAATTCCCGAGACTTGGGTTCAATCCCTGGCTTGGGAGGATGCCCTGGAGAAGGAAACAGCTACCCACTCCAGTATTCTGGTCTGGAGAATTTGATGAACTCTATAGTCCGTGGGATTGCAAAGATTCAGGCATGACTGAGCAACTTTCTGATTTCACCAAAATAATCCAGACAAAGACAATGGTAGTGAAGAGAGGATAGTGAAGAAAGCTGAAAATCTGGATATATTTTGATTGGGTGTTAGCCAGATTTTCTTAACTGTTGAATATAGAATGAAAAAGAGACAAATCCAAAGTTGTGTTGAAAACAGCTGGAAATATAAAATTTCTGTTATCTAGATTGAAGAAGCAGTCACAGGGCTCATGTTTTGAAACTGCCAAATTTGAAATACTGTTGAGCATCCAAGTAGAGTTCTGAGTAGTAAGTTGGATTTATGACTGGCTATATGATACATTAAGACTAATCATCATGTAGGTAGAATCTGTATTCATGAGACTAGATGAGATTGCCAATGGAGTGGAGGTAGATAGAGGAATAAAAGTGATGGACCCTAGATAGAGTCAGTAGTAAGTGACCATAATTGCAGCTATCACATTATTATGACTCCAGTACGTATCAGTGCATTCATTAGAAATGTTTTCATTGCCAGAAACAAACAACTTTTAAAGGGATAGGGAGATCTTTATACCAGGAAGTCCAGGACTGCTGCTGCTTCTGAGGTTACCCCATAATGAAATTAGTTGGCCAGGCTCTTTTCTTTCTCATACCCAACCATCATCTGACCTTATGCTTGAATTTAAAGTAGTTATTGCAACTTCATGTGAAAAACAGAAAGAGAGAAGGAAGGACAGGGAAGGAAGGAAAATAAGTCATGCTAGTCAAGTCTACTTTTTAAAAAATCATTTTCTGGAAACCTCAAGCAGAAATTTCTGCAGCTTCTCAAAGTAGTAGCTGCAAGATAGTCTAGAAATGGATTTCAGCTTTGCCTGCCCTATAAAAGTGATCAACAAGCTTTCAGTGCATAGGGTCAGAGTAAGTATGACAGCCATTTCATGCCATGTGGTCTCTGCCCCAGCTACTCAGTGTTGCCACTGTAGTGTAAAAAAAAGGATGAAAAATACCTAAGTGAATGAGTGTGACTGTGTTTTAACAAAATTTGTTTACAAAACAAGCAGCTCTCCAAATGTGGCATGTGGGTGGTAGCTTGATGATTCCTACTCATTTAAGTAAAAGAAAGAAAAAAGGGAAACTGTTTTGGGGCTTTTTATGGAGACAGTGGGCAGGGAGATATTTTACAGTGTATACTCCAGGGAGCTAATATACAGTAAGGATAATCTGACACTAGTAGGAAGAATACTAGATAATAGAGAGAAAAAGCAGACTTACATTCATCTCTAGCGCTTAATATCAATGTGACCCTGAATCAGTCACTTAACCTTGTAGTGCCAAGTTTTCTCATTAATGAAATGAAGATAATAAAACCTGTCTCACCTACCTCTACAGATTGCTTGGAAAATTGAATCAAATAATGAGAAGTGAAATGAAAGTGAATTTGAAAACTGTCTGTTGTTCACAAGTATATGATACTTAGAGGCCAACCCCCCACCCTCCCCACCCTACCNCCCACCTCCACCCCGCAAAAAAAAAATTCATTGTATCAAGTATACTGAACTCTTTTGAAATTATCTTTTTTATACAATTACAAAAAGAAACATAACACACTGCAAGAAGATAAAATGTTACCTTTGTAGCCTATTCCTGCTGAGAAAAGTGAGGAGAGGAAAGTGAACTCATGTGAATTATTAGAAGGTGTAGGTGAAAAATGAATAGATATATAAAAATCAGAAGAGTAAGGTTTATCATATATAGTTAACAGAAAATATAATTCTAACAATAGTTTGGAAAAAAATTCATTATATGGTATCATTAACCTAGCACATCTTTATAAATGCTCATTTATTATATAAAATGCAAGCAATGACTTTCTATATATAGACATAATTCTCTGGGTTACTTTGATATTTTCCTTTTATAGAATACAGAGCCATTTGGGACCTAGCCTTAGACATCTTCAGTTATGGCCATAAACTCATACTCATTTCTCAGTTTGCTCTAAAACTCTCAGGAAATTATTTCACGCATCTTGGATTCAGTTTCTTCCTGTGTGGAATGTGGCCATTTAATTACTCTTTGTTGTTCATTGCTTAGTCGTTGTCTCCTGACATTTGCTGAAAATCACATCCACTTAGTAGGTGAGGCCATCAAACCATCTGATCCTCTGATGTTCCCTTCTCCTCCTTCCCTCAGTCTTATCCAGCATTAGGGTCTTTTCCAGTGATTTGACTCTTTGCATCAGGTGGCCAAAGTACTGGAACTTCAGCTTCATCATCAGTCTTTCCAGTGAATATTCAGGGTTAATTTCCTTTAGGATGGACTGATTTTATCTCCTTCCTGCCCAACGAACTCCCAAAATCTTCTCCAGCACCACAGTTCAAAAGCATCAATTATTCAATGCTCTTTATTGTCTAACTCTCACATCTGTACATGACTACTGGAAAAACCATAGCTTCTAATATACAGACCTTTGTTGGCAAAATGATGTCTCTGCTTTTTAATATCCTGTCTAGTTTTGTCATTGCTTTTCTTCCAAGGAGCAAGTGTCTTTTAATTCCATGGCTGCAGTAACTGTCTGCAGTGATTTTGGAGCCTGAGTGATAGTTTACACTAAACTTGGCTTTATGTCATCATTTTGTAGGTTGGCAAACATAAATCACCCAAAGCTATGCCATTTGTAAAAGCAACTTCACAATGTCTATGTTAATTAGATCAATAAACAAACATCAATACCAGGTATCAATTCACTAGTGAATATCCCCCAGTTCACACAGGCCTGAAATTCATTTCAGTTTAATTTTCTTAAATTTGAATTGTTTGGTTTGCAAGTGCCTAATTCTCTTTGTCTCCGGCTAGGCCAATTAAATAGAGCTCATTGACCAATTAGCCTTGAACAACGTTGTCAAAGGATTAAGACACACACACTGAGACACACATAAATCTGGACATTCAGAAACCTCACAGTTTTCCATTTAAAATTTAAAATGTCTCTTTGCCTTTTTTTTCTTTTTTTTCCCCTCCCTTGGCCTGAAGTTGTTCTAACAATTTGCTCATGGCTGGAGTCCCAGACAGAGTGGGTGGTGTATCTCAAGGACATGGTAAAAGTTAACTTCAGGTTTTTTCACAACATGTTTCTGTTTCTCAGGCAGGATCGCCAAAAAAAAGTATTTTAACAAGCCAGCTTTTCCCTAATTGCATGTACAAGAAGAACCGGTTTTGCAATTTCAGAAAGACTTCATTTTAACCAATTTTCTCCAGAGTCTAAGGAATATCATGGCCATTTGGTGTCTAAAATGTCATCTCTCCTTTTTGTAGTCATAGTATTATAGCTAAAATTTGAACCAGAAAGTGTTCAAATTGGCTCTGATGACAGGGGTAGACTGGCTGATAAACCACTGTCCCAGCAGTGATTGTCTCTCAGGAGGTGAGGTCTTCTCTTACAGCAAAGAAAGCCTGCATATAAGCGAATTTTTAGGCTCTGGGGATAAAACTCATCCCATTTTTTCCAAGATACACTTCAAAAGGTTGGTCCTGGAAATGTTAGCTCCCACCTATAAGATAGAAAAGTGTGGTGCTCAGTGCCATGGCTTTTTTCCTGCCAGAGCTGTCCCTCCCAGCTCTAGATGGGGGTGGAGACCAGTCTTCCGCCCAAGTTTCCTCCCCTGGCTGGAGTTAACCCATCTCTTACCAGTGCAGATGTCCCAGTAACGTCCCCCCTCATGCTACTACTGAGACGGGGTGGTGATGCATCAGGGGTAGACCTGATGGCATCCCAGATTGATGTCCAGTTCCCCATGATTAACACCTTGGCTTGATTTCCCCTTTGTTTGCTGTGCCACCCAGGCCAGAGCAGAGTAGTCTTCCAGAATGTCTTCCAAGCAAGAGACCACTAGGGGAAACATCTGTCTTTTACATGCCTCTGCACATTCCTGAGCATATTCCTGACTGCAGTAGAAGTAGTAAGTCCATATCAGACTATGTGATAGCAAAGGAGGTGCTGGAGGGCCGCCCTATGAGGGAATAATAATAATGATAATAATCTTTCCTGTTAGTGGAGTGTCAAAGACAGCCTTTCTCTTCTTGTCCAGCAGATTGTACCAAAAGAATATCTAAGGAGTTGAGACAGGAGCCCTCAGAGGACTTTTTCTGGTCTGTTAAAAGCTAGTGCCTCCATGGGAAGAAGCCCACTGCATTTCCAATCTGCCTAAACATGGGGTTGCTGCAATCAACAACCTCAGGAAATCCACACTCACCAGCAATACCTCTATCCATATAGTCGGGAGGCCTTGCTGTGACAAAACCTTGCCTCTGGGTCTCTGGGGTCAGGATGGTGATTTCCAGCCTGAGAAATGTCCCTGGAGTTAGAGCTCCAGCTAGCTCCCCAACGTGTTTCCATCTGCAGTGTCCTGTAAAATTTGGAATGGTATCCTGCTAGAAAAACACAATAACAGCATGGATTGCAAGTCCCCTGAAACTGTACAATCAATCAGACACACCATGTTAGTAGCTTTAATTCCCCAAGAAGTTATAAAATGGTCAGAGAGACCAGAAAAAAAACTGTCCGGGGAAAAGAAGTTTGGTCCATATGCTTCTGAGTTAGTAAAGAAGAGACATTACAACAACAGAGAAAAAGAGCCCCAGCTCTGAGTATTCTTACCTTGTCTTGAAGATTCCAGGTAACCCACCAAGACGATAACTTATGGTGAATGAGCAACGGTACTACCGGATTAGTGGTCTCTGAAGAAGATTTAACGCTGGGACCAAAGGCCCAGTCTCAGTCACTCAGCTTCATGCAGATTTCAGTTAAAGTGAAAGTGATGGAAAAAGTTATTAACATAGACATCGAAGGGGCAAGAGTACCTGCTGCATTAGATTCAGTTCAGTTCAGTCATTCAGTCGTGTCCGACCCTTTGTAACCCCATGAATTGCAGGACGCCAGGACTCCCTGTCCATCACCAACTCCCGGAGTACACTCAAACTCATATCTATCGAGTAGGTGATGCCATCCAGCCATCTCATCCTCTGTGGCCCCTTCTCCTCCTGCCCCCAATCCGTCCCAGCATCATAGTCTTTTCCAATGAGTCAACTCTTCGCATGAGGTGACCAAAGTATTGGAGCTTCAGCTTCAGCATCAGTCCTTCCAAGGAACACCCAGGACTGATCTCTTTAGGATGGACTCACTGGATCTCCTTGCAATCTAAGGGACTCTCAAGAGTCTTCTCCAACACCACAGTTCAAAAACATCAATTCTTCAGTGCTCAGCTATCTTCACAGTCCAACTCTCACATCCATACATGACCACTGGAAAAACCATAGCCTTGACTAGATGGAACTTTGTTGGCAACATAATGTCTCTGTTTTTTAATATGGTATCTAGTTTGGTCATAACTTTCCTTCCAAGAAGTAAGTGTCCTTTAATTTCATGGTTGTAATCGACATCTGCAGTGATTTTGGAAACCCCAAAAATAAAGTCTGACACTGTTTCCACTGTTTCCCCATCTATTTCCCATAAAGTGATGGGACCAGATGCCACGATCTGAGTTTTCTGAATGTTGAGCTTTAAGCCAACTTTTTCACTTTCCACTTTCACATTCATCAAGAGGCTTTTTAGTTCCTATTCACTTTCTGGCATAAAGGTGGTGACATCTGCATATCTATGGTTATTGATATTTCTCCCAAAAATCTTGATTGCAGCTTGTGTTTCTTCCAGTCCAGCGTTTCTCATGATGTACTCTGCATAGAAGTTAAATAAGCAGGGTGACAATATACAGCCTTGATATACTCCCTTTCCTATTTGGAACCAGCCTGTTGTTCCATGTCCAGTTCTAACTGTTGCTTCCTGACCTGCATGCAGGTTTCTCAAGAGGCAGGTTAGGTGGTCTGCTATTCCCATCTCTTTCAGAATTTTTCCACAGTTGATTGTGATCCACACAGTCAAAAGCTTTGGCATAATCAAGAAAGCAGAAATAGATGTTTGTCTGGAACTCTCTTGCTTTTTTGATGATCCAGCAGATATTGCCAATTTGATCTCTGGTTCCTCTGCCTTTTCTAAAACCAGTTTGAACATCAGGGAGTTCACAGTTCATGTATTGCTGAAGCCTGGCTTGGAGAATTTTGAGCATTACTTTACTAGCATGTGAGATGAGTGCAATTGTGTGGTAGTTTGAGCATTCTTTGGCATTGCCTTTCTTTGGGATTGGAATGAAAACTGAACTTTTCCAGTCCTGTGGTCACTGCTGAGTTTTCCAAAGCTGCTGGCATATTGAGTGCAGCACTTTCACACCACCATCCTTCAGGATTTGAAATAACTCAACTGGAATTCCATCACCTCCACTAGCTTTGTTCGTAGTGATGCTTTCTAAGGCCCACTTGACTTCACATTCCAGGATGTCTGGCTCTAGGTGAGTGATCACACCATCATGATTATCTTGGTCATAAAGATCTTTTTTGTACAGTTTTTCTGTGTATTCTTGCCAGCTCTTCTTAATATATTCTGCTTCTGTTAGGTCCATACCTTTCCTGTCCTTTATTGAGCCCATTTTTGGATGAAATGTACCCTTGGTATCTCTAATTTTCTTGAAGAGATCTCTAGTCTTTCCCATTCTGTTTTTTTTTTTTTCCTCTATTTCTTTGCATTGATTGCTGAGGAAGGTTTTCTTATGTCTCCTTTCTATTCTTTGGAACTCTGCATTCAGATGCTTATATCTTTCCTTTTCTCCTTTGCTTTTCGCTTCTCTTCTTTTCACAGCTGTATCTAAGGGCTCCTCAGACAGTCATTTTGCTTTTTGGAGATGGTCTTGCTCCCTTTCTCCTGTACAATGTCATGAACCTCTGTCCATAGTCCATCAGGCACTCTGTCTGTCAGATCTGGTCCCTTAAATCTATTTCTCACTTCCACTGTATAATCATAAGGGATTTGATTTAGCTCATACCTGAATGGTCTAGCGGTTTTCCTTACTTTCTTCAATTTATGTCTGAATTTGGCAATAAGGAGTTCATGATCTGAGCCACAGTCAGCTCCTTGTCTTGTTTTTGCTGACTGTATAAAGCTTCTCCATATTAGGCTGCAAAGAATATAAATTAAGCTGAACCTTATATACTTCTCACCTAGCTGCTGAGAATACATTTAAAAAATGCCTCAAGGCTGTGAGAATTTTTCCCAGAGTGTTTCCCATAACATTCATCCTGGGATGACATCAGCACAAGATTATCCAGAAGAAAGAGGTTAGCTCAGATCTCAAGGCTGTGGAAGATTTTACTCAGAGCTTTTCCCATAACACACATTCAAAGCTAAAAAAAAAAAAAAAAAAAAGTCCTTGAACAAGAGATACCGTTGCCTATAAGGCCTGTTTGTCTAAGGCAAAAGAATGTGAAAAAGGAAGAATGTTTCCTCTTCCTTAAAGGGGTTTTAAGCTTGAACTCCTTATCAACCTGCCTAAGTAAACTCTCTCACAAGAAAACAAAAAACAAAATCTCTCACTGTTTCCACTTTTTCCCCTTCTATTTTCCATGAAGTGGTGGGACTGGATGCCATAATCTTAGTTTTCTGAATGTTGAGTTTTAGGACAACTTTTTCACTGTCCTCTTTCACCTTCATCAAGAGGTTCCTCTTTGTTTTCTGCCATTAGGTTGGTGTCTCTGCATCTGAGCTTATTGATATTTCTCCCAGCAATCTTGTCCAACTTGTGCTTCATCTAGCCCAGCATTTCTCATGATGTAGTCTGCATATACCTTAAATAAGCATGGTGATGGTTAACAGTCTTGATGTACTCCTTTCTCAGTTTTGAACCAGTCTGTTGTTCCATGTTTAGTTCTAACTGCTGCTTCTTGGCCTGCATACAGGTATCTATCTATAATTTATTTAGAATTTCCATCCACCAAATTCATTGTGAAATTCAATATTTTTCTCACATATAATTTTGCTAAATAAATGTTGCATTATATTTTTAGATTTTTTTCCAGTTATATATTGGCTAAACATTAGAATGAAAGACTTACAAAGTCTTTAATTTTTGAATATAAAAAGCAGATACAGTCTATCAAGAAAATGTTAATAAAATAATGTTTTATCATGTTTAGCTGCATATTTTCCCTGCCTTCCCAAGAAGGAAATTTGAAGTTCCTACCAGTCTTGATATCTAACCAAAGCCCAGGCACTCTCAGTGATGTGTTGGTATCTGGATGAAATCTGGATGTCAATTCTCTTGATTAGAGATCAATGATACACATTCCTTACCAAATAATGAATGGTGAAGGAGACACAAGAAAACCACTATGAATGCATGAAATAAGAACAGAAGACATAAAGGTCATTGGTTAGAAACAACTGCAGTATCCAGCTGTGCTGAAGTTGTGAGGGGGCCTTAAACTGGGGCTCATGTGTCTCCTTGATCAGAACCTGTTTCCGTTTCCTGGCATTAGCACCCACATACATTTTTCTTCATGTTTTGGATTTGACTTCAGGGAGCTACTTTTTTGTTTGTTTGTTTTGTTTTATTTTTTATCCTTCCTGACTACATCAGAACAAAGGATATGAAAATTTGCTTTCTCGAGTTTGTGCAGGTTTTAATTTTTTTAACCTTTTTTCACATTTTCAGAAAATTTGGGTCATTGTAATTCTCAAATAGTCACAGAGATTCAGAGAGGTAGAGGTTTTATGTAACAACTCCCTTAAAGATATATCTTTTTTTAAAAAAAATGATAAATTTATTTATTTATTTATTTATCTCATTTATCTATTTGTTGTTGTTCTGGTCCTTCATTGCTGCATGCAAGCCTTCTCTAGTTTTGGAGAAAGGGGGTACTCTTCTTTGCTGTGAATGGGCTTCTCATTGTATTGGCTTCTTCTGTTGCAGAGCACAGGTTCTAGGCAAGCAGACTTCAGTGCTCAACAGCATGCAGGCTCAGTAGTTGTGGCCCATGGCTTAGTTGCTCTATAGCATGTGAGATCTTCCCAGACCAGGGATCAAACCTTTGGATCCTGAACTGGCCAGGGAAGTAAGCTTCTAATTCTTTTTCATGATTCCAGGAAAAGATTAAAACTTTTTAGAAATGATTCAATACATAGCTAATCGTGTTCTTACTATTATTGTTCATGCCACCTTTAGGGTGAGATACTTGTTATTGTATCATACATTTGCAATTTTCTAAATTACCCTTTCCCCACTGTTGCTAACTCCTGTTCTCATCACTCCATTCCTGTTCTGCATCATTAATTTAATCCATATTAAGGTCTATGTATCCCTGGCCTGTGGCAGCCTTAAAGAAATATTGAATTTCTCTGGACAGAGGATCCATTCTACCCCTGAGTCAAGCACATGCGTAGTGGGTTAAGATTCTGATTATTTGTTCTTTCTCTTCCCACCTGGAGTCTTACTCTTGGGCAGATCCCTGTGAATCCCATAGTACATTGATTAGGCTTTTGAACATTCTAAACCTTCAAGTAACATGAGACTACTGGAAGCATACAGGAGATAACAAAAACAAACAAACAAACAAACAAAAAAAAAAAAAGAAAGGAGTATGATCTGGCCTTAGAATACATCCAAACTGTAGGCAGTGGCACTGCTTTAATTTCAAAAGTGCAGTGTCTGAACCAGAAATAGGAATTCCAAAAGGATTTGATTACTTGTTAACCTGAACAGCAAACAGTAGAACCAGAAAACTGTTGTTAGATCTTGGACCATACAATCTCCCAGAATTAAGCAACTTGTCTATAACTGTCTTGTATCATGGTTTCTGAAAGTACAAAAAGTGTACGTGAGATAACACCTGTGAAATCCCCTTGGTACAGCCAGGTATTGCACAAGCCTCGGTGACTTTGAAAATGGTTGCAAACTGGACACCCAGCTGTTATCTAGAAGCTGTGTTTGACAAGTCTGTAATAAAGAGACTCAAATAATAATTTTAGGACATTCTCAAGAAAGTTAAATAAACATCATTTTTATAACTGACACATATTATTATCTTTGCAAATGATTATTTCAATGTAGAATTCTAAGTACAATTTTAAATTGACAATAAACACATTTACCTCTAAGGACTATATTATGAATTTTCTTTTAGGGAAAGTCTTTTTTAATGGCTTTAGAGTGTCAGCAGAATTTCCAATTTAAGAAAAAATGAAAACAGATTCAACTAATTAATGATGTAAATTCTTATCTAGCATATAAGCAATTGCATTTAAACTTCAGAAACTTACATCAAACGCTTTAAATTGGATTTAAATGGTCAACTTAAAAATGTGAAATATTTATGTTCTAATTATGTGAGAATATTTACAACTTGTTTACTTAAAATATGTGGTAGTATATTAACATATTCACACCAGAGTTGTCCTTATTTAACTAAGAAAAGTCACAGAATTAAACATGTTTCTCTTGTTTCATTGAAATTATCTGACAGAAAGCAAACAAAAGGAGCAAAAATGTGTAATTCTGAATTTTCCATTATGCCTGTGTTAGTTTCCTGTTTCCTCCACAAGAAATCACCACAGATTTAGTGGCACAAAATGACACATTTATTATCCTATAGCTTTAGTAAGGTCTGAAGTTAGATGGGCCCAGACTCTCTTTCAGTCTGCCAGGGTTGAAGCCAGGGTGTTGGCAGGAGGGTCTGTTTCCCTGGGGTGTCTGTTTCCTTGTTCACTCAGATTGCAGCCAACTTCAATCCATTGTGCTGTGAAACTGAAGACTTTCTTTTCTGACTGCTTGTAGGTGAGGTCACTCTTGGTTTCTGGGGCTGCCTAAATTCCTTGACTCATGACCCATTGCCTATTTAAAACCAGTATCATAAGGTTAAAATCTTCTCAGGCTTGAGTCTCTCCTCCTCCCCTTTTCCCATGGCATATTTTTACTTTATTTAGAATTTTTTAAGGGCTTAAATAATTAAATAGTGGGCTTCCCTGGTAGCTCAGTTGGTAAAGAATATACCTGTAATGCAGTAGACCCCGTTCAATTCTTGGGTCAAGAAGATATCCTGGAGAAGGGATAGGCTACCCACTCCAGCATTCTTGGGCTTCCCTGGTGGCTCAGACAGCAAAGTATCTGCCTGCAATATGGAAGACCTGTGTTCAATTCCCAGGTTGAGAAGATCCCCTGGAGAAGGGCATGGCGACCCACTCCATTATTCTTGCCTGGAGAATCACCATGGACAGAGGAGCCTGGTGGGCTACAGTCCATGAGGTTACAAAGAGCTGGACAGGACTGAGCAATTAAGCACACACAGTGGTTAAATGGTACCATGTAGACAATTCATGATAATCTTACCATCTTCAGGTCCAAACCCGTAATCACATATATAAATTTTATTTGCCACATAAGGTAACATTCACAGTGTAACATATTTATCACATCAGGGGGTGAAGATTAGGAAAACCAACTCCTGACTATCCCAATACTTATCACCCTATAGTATAAAGTCTGGATTTAAAACATGTTACACTTACTGACAGAAATGCTCACAGAAACTCTCATTGCTCTTGCATGAGCTTGAGATATCTACATACCTTCTATGCCTGATATCATAACTTTTAAAAGAATATTTTCTTTAGTTCCTAAACTGTACTATGAGGTATTGAATTAGATATTAATTTTATTTTGATATATTTTCCTATTATAATATCTATCTATAATATCATTCATTTATCTCACTCATTTATCTATAATTACTATCCTAAAAATAGCAAGCATCAATTATAGACTGTAAGACATTCTTCCAAGCTTTTATACTCTTGCTTCCTGGTCCATATGAACTTATGTTCAGGAAAGGTTAATTAT
>SJYQ01002439.1:384250-429451 GCA_006410935.1 Redunca redunca
GTAAATAGTCATACTTAATTTGCATGCCCTTTAATTTCATTTACATTTTAATGCATATTAAAGTTAAATTTTTAAATGCTTAAAAATGTGTATTCTCCTTCCCAACTAACCCATGATGTCAATATGTCTGAAACAATCTTACAGTGCCTTTCTCTTCAATAGAATAATTCAAATCAGGCATCCTAAATATTAATTTTTAGCATTTCAAGGAAAGATAAATCTGACATCACTGTCTCATAAAACTTTTGTATAGAACCGAAATAAGTAAAAATAATCATTGAAATAATGCATATATTTGGGAACTTAAGTGCAGCTCCTATCACTATTTTTATCACATAACAATTTATAATAGGAGATGCTCCTAAGGACAACTGAATATAACAGCAAAAATTATTTTGAAATCTCTAAATGAGGAAAGTAATATAAAAGCTAACATATTCAAGATAATTTTAGTTTTCACCTTAATTACAAGTAATTTATTGCAGGATGAATGTATTCAGTGTGACCTGTATAAATGGAGGAAAAACAAAGTCAAAATGAATTTCTGATCTGCAAAGACACTCTCTGCTTCCAACCATTAAGAAGGAAACAACAGATCCAGGTAACCACTGGGAAGATGTAAAATGTGGCCCAGACAGTGTTGCCTAGAAGAACACTGATTCCACCTCATTCTCATCTCAATGTAGACATCCCTTTACTGCTGATATAAACCTTAAAAGTTTTTCAGTTACATTTATAGTTCTCTTTCTCTCTTCTGCCTGGAGGCTTAGGAACTGCTTGTTTCTTTATGTCCCTTCTATAACTTGCAACAATATTTGCCACAAGGGGAGGAAAATGACAGCATAACACTGCAGCTTGAAAATATCTGGTGAGTCAGTCAGCTTCAGTTCCTCAGTGCTGTCATGATCTGTATTTTGGTGACTCATAATATTAAAATTCAGAAAAGGAGACATACTAAGAAAATATTTTAAAATGAAAATTTTAAATAATAGACTACAATCTTATGCAAGATATGCATTGCTAACTTTATCTAATTTAAATTCAGGTTTCTTAAGCATTTTTTTTCCCCAATGGAGGTGCGCTAGGAAAATTTCTTAAAAAAATAACAAACAATTTTTCTTAATTCTGCCTTCTTTTTACTGAAGTTTAAATCATTTATGATGTTTCAGGTAAACAGTTTGTCATATATATATAATATATATATTATATATATATATATGACTGAAGAATATTTCTCGGATTATTTTCCATTATAGATTATAACAAGATATCCTTGTTGTTTGTTTATTTAATATATAGTACCTTGTATATGTCAGTTCCAAACTCCTAACTCATCCCCTCTTTCCCATTTGAGAACCGTAACTTTGTATGGTTGTGAGTCTGTACCTTTCAAATTAGAGTATTATTCAGCCCAGAGGTGGGATTGCTGTATCATATGGTAACTCTATTTTTAGATTTCTACATTCTTAATGTTATCAGGAAGCTAAATTTTCAATTCAGTTCAGTTCAGTCACTCAGTCGTGTCCGACTCTTTGCAACCCAAATAATTGCAACATGCCAGGCCTCCCTCTCCATCACCATCTCCCGGAGTTCACTCAGACTCACGTCCATCGAGTCCATGATGCCATCAAGCCATCTCATCCTCTGTCATCCCCTTTTCCTCCTGCCCCCAATCCCTCACAGCATCAGAGTCTTTTCCAATGAATCAACTCTTCGCATGAGGTGGCCAAAGTACTGGAGTTTCAGCTTTAGCATCAGTCCTTCCAAGGAACATGCAGGGCTGATCTCCTTTAGAATGGACTGGTTGGATCTCTTTGCAGTCCAAGGGAATCTCAAGAGTCTTCTCCAAAACCATAGTTTAAAAGCATCAATTCTTCAGCATTCAGGTTTCTTCACAGACCAAATCTCACATCCATACATGACCACTAGAAAAACCATAGCCTTTACTAAACGGACCTTTGTTGGCAAAGTAATATCTCTGCTGTTCAATATGCTGTCTAGGTTGGTCATAAATTTTCTTCCAAAGAGTAAGCGTCTTTTAATTTCATGACTGCAGTCACCATTTGCAGTGATTTTGGAGCCCCAAAAGACAAAGTCTGACACTGTTTCCCCATCTATTTCCCATGAAGTAATGGGACCATGATCTTTGTTTTCTGAATGTTGAGATTTAGGACAACTTTTTCACTCTCCTCTTTCACTTTCATCAAGAGGCTTTTTAGTTCCTCTTCACTTTCTGCCATAAGGGTGGTGTCATCAGCATATCTGAGGTTATTGATATTTCTCCCGGCAATCTTGATTCCAGCTTGTGCTTCTTCCAGCCCAGCGTTTCTCATGATGTACTCTGCATGTAAGTTAAATAAGCAGGGTGACAATATGCAGCCTTGACATACTCCTTTTCCGATTTGGGACCAGTCTATTGTTCCATGTCCAGTTCTAACTGTTGCTTCCTGACCTGCATACAGGTTTCTCAAGAGGCAGGTCAGGTGGTCTGCTATTCCCATCTTTTTCAGAATTTTCCACAGTTTATTGTGATTCACACAGTCAAACGCTTTGGCATAGTCAATAAAGCAGAAATATATGATTTTCTGGAACTCTCTTGCTTCTTCAATGACCCAGCACATGTTGGCAATTTGATCTCTGGTACCTCTGCCTTTTCTAAAACCAGCTTGAACATCTGGAAGTTCATGGTTCAAGTATTGCTGAAGCCTGCCTTGGAGAACTTTGAGAATTACTTTACTAGTGTGTGAGATGAGTGCAATTGTGCAGTAGTTTGAGCATTCTTTGGCATTGCCTTTCTTTGGGATTGGAATGAAAACTGACCTTTACCAGTCCTGTGGCCACTGCTGAGTTTTCCAAATTTTAAGGGTGGTGAGGGTGGTTTTAGGGTGAAGTCGCTCAGTTGTGTCCAACTCTTTGCGACCCTATGGACTGTAGCCTACCAGCCTTCTCCGTCCATGGGATTCTCCAGGCAAGAATACTGGAGTGGGTTACCATTTCCTTCTCCAGGGTATCTTCCTGACCCAGGGATCAAACCCGGGTCTCCCTCATTGGAGGCAGACGCTTTAACCTTTGAGCCACCAGGGAAGCATTCATTCATAAGTTCTTAACTTATATTATTAGTCTCATCAATTAATATTAAATACATCCAAAATCACTGCAGATGGTGATTGCAGCCATGAAATTAAAAGACACTTACTCCTTGGAAGGAAAGTTATGACCAACCTAGACAGCATATGAAAAAGCAGAGATATTACTTTGCCAACAAAGGTCCATCTAGTTAAGGCTATGGTTTTTCCAGTGGTCATGTATCGATGTGAGAGTTGGACTGTGAAGAAAGCTGAGCACTGAAGAATTGATGCTTTTGGACTGTGGTTTTGGAGAAGACTCTTGAGAGTCCCTTGGACTGCAAAGAGATCCAACCAGTCCATCCTAAAGAGATCAGTCCTGGGTGTTCCTTGGAAGGACTGATGCTGTTTTCACCTCATGCGAAGAGTTGACTCATTGGAAAAGACTCTGATGCTGGGAGGGACTAAGGGCAGGAAGAGAAGGCCACGACAGAAGATGAGATGGCTTGATAACATCACCGACTTGATGTGCATGAGTTTGGGTAAACTCTGGGAGTTAGTGATGGACAGGGAGGCTAGGTGTGCTGCGATTCATGGGGTTGCAAAGAGTTGGACACGACTGAGAGACTGAACTGTACTGAACTGAACAGGTTAAAGGTAAAAGTTTTCCTTTTCTCCAAGCCAACATTTTGGTTTGATGTTCAATATTTATTTATTTGTTTTAGTTGGAAAACTACCAATTTATTTAGTCCATAACAATAGTAGGAAAATGAAGCAAATTGCAATAATGAAAACAACATATATATTCAAGTTCCTATGACTGCAAAGACAAAAACATCTTTTTTTTTTTTTTGCAAATAAAGTTTATTCTACCAGAAAAAAAATAAAAAGGAAAGCATCACTCAAAGGAGAATTTTTTATCCATCAACCTTAAATCCTATCCACTTTATATCTGCCATCTTAAATCAGGACCTCTACTCAGTGTTCTGTGGTGACATAAATGGAAAGGAAACCCAGGATGAGGGGATGTATGCATGCATATAGATGTCTCACTTTGCTGTACAGTAGAAACTAGCACAGCACTGTGAAGCAATTATACCCTAATAAATATTAATGAAAGAAAAAGCAAAAACAAAAGACAGCATTGATGACATTCTTTCAATATTACCAATATTGGAGAAGGAAATGACAACCGACTCCTGTATTCTTGTTTGGAAAGTTCCAAGGACAGAGGATCCTGATGGGCTACAGTCCTTGGGGTTGCAGAGACTCAGATTGGATTGATCTCTCATGCAAACACCCACAAATATAACAGCTATTGCTTTACCTTCAGAACCAAAGGAAAAGCAACTCTTGTCTTCAGGAAATAAGTATTGATGAATTGTAAAAGTGAGAAAAAAACACTGAACTTTTCTCTACAGGCAAATTAGATTTACGGTTGATGTTCATATTTATTGATACTCAATAAATATCTGTCAACTAAACTCATTAGAGTTACTCAGTATCACCTAAACCAAAGGTCAAATATATGTAAAATTTTCTCTTTCAATTAAAAAAATCCTAATATTAGAAATCATTTCTCGTAACTGTATATAGTTTTTTGTTTCAGTGTTTTTGTACATACTCCATACTGAATTATTTTAAATAGACAACTTAAATAAAGGTAATTATTTATTTCTTTTTTAATTGAAGACATTTGTTGAAACATAGAGGCAAATAATGCCTCTGACTCTTGGCAAAATTAGTCTCAAAATTGGTTTAACTTGTAGCTTTATTATTTGAAGCAAACAAGTCTGATTAACACTTCAGTTGCCTTAAATAGAGCTCCAATTATTTGCAAAAGTAATGAATTTCTAGAGACTGAATAAATAATTCAGAAGACCAAAACATCAGAATAAATTAGTGAATAAACTCAGAGAATAGAAACACTTCACATAACCATTATTACTAGAAAAATTGCTGTTCCATTACAAAAACAAAAAACATGCAGGATAAATGCAGAATAAAATCTGACTTCTTAAATTAGATATTAACCTTTTATTACACTATGATACAATTTCATGAAACTATTTAAAAATTAAAAAAAGATCTTATAGGTAAATCTTTAATACTTGATGCTATTCTAGATACTGTCTTTTTTAAATCAAAAGAGTTTATGTGAAATTAATTTCTGTTCACAGTATGTTACAATATTTTTCTTTAGGTAACCATAAGTGAGAATTCTTACAGAGATGACTTAGGGGATAAATACGTTTTTAAAAATAAGTGAATACACCTGATCTATGAGAAATGTAATTTTTTTTTAAAAATGTAAATATCATCATTGTCTGCTTTGTGCTTGCCTGGCTCAGTTGAGTTCACCTCTTTTGTGACCCTATGGACTGTAGCCCACCAGGCTCCTCTGTCCCTGGGATTTTTCAGGCAAGAATACTGAACTTGGTTAGCATTTCCTTTTCCAGGGAATTTTCTCAACCCAAGGATCAAACCTGTATCTCCTGTGTCTCTTGCATTGCAGGCAGATTCTTTACCTGCTGAGACATCAGATCTTCCTATAATATCATCATTATTATTCCCCAAATAGTAAGCAATACAGCAGAGCAAACACTGATTAACTTTGTGTTTACATGCATAATGCTATTTATATACACACATGCACACACACACACATACATATATACTCATTTTCTGTAAATATTTAATCACAATTTTGAATATTAAAACTGGAATAAATTATTTTTCTTAGTGAAAGTGAAAGTCGCTTAGTCATGTCCAACTCTCTGAGACCCCATACAGTCCATAGAATTCTTCAGACCAGAATACTGGAGTGGACAGCCTTTCCCTTCTCAAGGGGATCTTCCCAGCCCAGGGATCGAACCCAAGTCTCCTGCATTGCAGGTGGATTCTTTATCAGCTGAGCTATCAGGGAAGCCCATTTATTTTTTATCCTCAGTTCATTTAAATTGGTCAATATTCATTTAACACCTAATGCTTGCTAGTATTGTGCAAGAGATAAAAACTAGAAAATAACTTCAATTTTATTTCAAAGTATTAGTCAATAATGTAGAGATGAAATTAAAATGAAGAACCAATGTGTTTTACATCACTTATTTTTAAGCAATTAATTGAATTCAATGATACAAACTTACTTTCAATCTAGTTACTAAGCAACATTTTCAAGATTATGAAATAACCAGTAAAATGATTAAGTTTCATCTTTGGTGTATTTTAGAGTTTTGTTTATGATTCTGCACAGTAGAGAGGGATCTAGTATATGTGAGTAAAGAACAATGTGTTTCTCTCTTTTCTCTCTTTCAAGGATACATGCCTGTGTGTGCATATATATAAAATCTTGCTGGATAAACTTTAAAGACTAGTACAGAATGCTTAAAGATGTTTATATTGTGTGTAAGTGGTGTATGAATGTGCTGATAATATTTCATTAACCATTTTGCCACTAAGAGTTGATGACAGATCAAAAACAAACACTGTTGTATTTGATACAATTGATGCAATCACTTTCTAATCATATAAATGTTTTTCTTGTCAAAAAGAGTAAACCCCAGTTGCATTTGGAGTATACCCAGTTCATTTTTATGCATTTCATTACAGATGCACACGTGTGCTGAAGCAATTAATGATCCTCTATGTGGAACGTGGATTCCTAGGGCTTTGGGTGAGTCATTACAGTCACTGGACTTCATCTACCTCATACGATTTGCTAATACAAATAATTCTAGATGTTTTCACAGGTATAGATGCTGCAAGGTTGCAAGCTTTTCTAGTTTTTTTTTTTTTTTTTTAATGCATTGTCATTTTCACCATTAGTCCAGTTCAGTCTCTTAGTCCTGTACGACTCTTTGCGATCCCATTCGCTGGAGCAAGCCAAGCTTCCCTGTCCAGGAGCTTACTCAAACTCATGTCCATTGAGTTGGTAATGCCATCCAACCATCTCATCCTCTGTTGTCCCCTTCTCCTCCCACCTTCAATCATTCCCAGCATCAGGGTCTTTTCATTTTCACCAAATATACAGCATTAAAAAATGTAGTCTTTGACTCCAGGCAAGAAGCTTCATTAATTAGACTGGAATTCGATTTTTACATAGTCCTGTGTATTTAAGTGAAGTTTTGCTTTGTAGTCTAACTTTTTAGCATTCTACCATCTGTTTTTAAAGAACGTATTTTCAAAAACAAGTCATAAGGCACAGTTAGGTAATATTGCATATAATGATTAAAATTGAAGGTAATCTCTGTGAGATAAACCTAAAAACAATAGAAATTGAAATAAGAAAATATTTTAAAACGTCTCAACTTACATCCTATGGTATTGACACTTTGGTAATAAATGAATTTGCTCTAATTATGGGTACCAAGTTATCTTTAGTGACAAAATTATTGTTTGTAGTTTTCTAAGTCAGAAAAGTCTGTGAAAGTTACTGACTCCATTAATGACTCCATTAATTTAGATTCCTTTCTTTCATAGTCTAATGAAATACATTTGCTTATAACCATAATCCATCTAAACAAACATCAAAAATTATATTTGAAGATATAAAGTATGAAATCAAATTACAAGTGGAAATGTATCATGTGTTAGGTGGGAGCCAAGGTAGTGATTTTTTCAATCATTTTATCAGTATCTGTATAAAAATAATAAGTATTTAATTGACAAACAAAAGTGCCAGGATCCTTACTTTCCGTTGCTCATATGACTTAAAGTCAAAAAAAGTTTTCTCGTTATTTTATAGGATCAATATTCTACTACCCTAAATCTTGCAAACCTATTTTACTTGAACAGATTTAAATAAATTCTGTTTGACTAGCAGTCAGATAATTTACTTGAATTCTGCCAATATTCACGCACAGAATCTTCTTGACTTTTTAGTTCTTTCTCACTTTCCCACTTAAAAATGATTTCACTCAGCTGCACCAGAGTTAAAATAATGTTTCAAATGCAAATTTCCAACATCATGGATTTTTCCCCCTTTTAAAATACTTATAATCACTATAGCAAAGGATTATTTATTCACAAGATCGCTTGAAAAATATTCCTGAAAAGAATTCACCTAGGTCTCCTGCCCCATCCTTTGAGAAGTCATCTTATTAAATAATGAAATGAATTAATTCAACAAAGGTATTAATTCTAATACTTTGAACATCTATTGCATGCCACATGTTGCTGATTTATTATATTTACACTTCCAAAACCTTAATCAATATCTTATATGCACTATTATACTCAGAATAAAGGCAAGAAAATGAAAATTATGAGAGAGAAGTAAATGGCTGAAATCTTAATATGCTCAAAGTTATCTCTGCTCCTAAACCAAACTGCTTCTGGGTATATTTCATTTAAGGAGAGGAAGGGATGTTTGTGCTTCCCTGATGATGCAGATGGTAAAGAATCCACCTACAATATGGGAGTCCCAGATTCTACTCCTGTATAAGGAAGATCCCCTGGAGCAGGGCATAGCAACCCACTGCAGTATTGTTGCCTAGAAAATTCCATGGACATAGGAGCCTCGCAGGCTACCGTCCATTGGATCACAGTTGCTGCTGCTGCTGCCAAGTCACTTTAGTCATGTCCGACTCTCTGCGACCCTTTAGATGGCAGCCCACCAGGCTCCCCGTTCCCTGGGATTCTCCAGGCAAGAACACTGGAGTGGGTTACCATTTCCTTCACCAATGCATGAAAGTGAAAAGTGAAAGTGAAGTTGCTCAGTCGGATCCTACTTTTAGTGACCCCATGGACTGCAGCCTACCAGGCTCCTCCGTCCATGGGATTTTCCAGGCAAGATTACTGGAGTGGGTTGCCATTGCCTTCTCTGAGCGCAGAGTTGGACATGACTAAAAGTAACTTAGCATGCAGGCAGGGAAGTTTAGAAATAAATAACTTAGAGTTTTAAGGTTATTTACTTTACATATTTATCCTGTTCATACAGTATAACACAATAAAAAATCCTTATCTAAATATCTCTGATACTTTTCATAAAAACTGGTGAACTTCTAAGAAGAAAATGTTATGTTAGTAAATAATTTCAAAGAGAAAGAATAAAATAAACATGCTTTTTCCTACAAAATATTGCAGTTTTTAATTTATATGAGATTATTTGCATATCTTGGAGAAAAAAATGGCAACCCACTCCATTGTTCTTGCCTGGAGAATCCCAGGGATGGGGGAGCCTGGTGGGTTGCCATCTATGGGGTCGCACAGAGTCGGACACGACTGAAGTGACTTTGGAGTAGCAGCAGCATTTGCATATCTTAAGTCCTAAGAAATAATACACAAGAATAAAGATTAAAAACTTTCTATAATACACATGAAAAGAAACTACTGCTCTTGCTGCTGCTGCTAAGTCACTTCAGTCGTGTCTGACTCTGTGCGATCCCATAGATGGCAGCCCACCAGGCTCCCCCATCCCTGGGATTCTCCAGGCAAGAACACTGGAGTGAGTTGCCATTTCCTTCTCCAATGCATGAAAGTGAAAAGTGAAAGGGAAGTCGCTCAGTCGTGTCTGATTCTTCGCGACCCTATGGACTGCAGCCTAACAGCCTCCTCCGTCCATGGGATTTTCCAGGCAAGAGTGCTGGAGTGGGATGCCATTGCCATGATTAATACTGCAAAGATAATTGATTATGTACTACCATAATCCACAATACATTTTAATTAAATGACATTAACGTTTCATATTTTGGGGTATACAGTTGTTCCCTAGTTAACTCACCATTTCAATCATTTAAATTACACTGTTATTTTTTTTCAGGGGTCAGAAATTTATTTATGTGAAACAATTTTATTCTACTAAACAGTTATTAAATAAAATTAAGATTATAACTTAAAGGGATCAATTTAGTCAGTTCATAATAAATTTAGTATATTTGTCTGGTTTTCCTTTGAGCAGTGATCAGCTAGATAGATCATACAAGCCTCTGAATCATTATCAAGGAAATTTAATTCATCAGATTTCATTAGCTCTAGATTATTTTTTGATTAAAATAGTAGTTATCTAACACACACATATATAGTACATATATGTAATCATATAGTCAAGGTTATGTTTTTCCCTGTGGTCATGTATGGATGTGAGAGTTGGACTGTGAAGAAGGCTGAGTGCTGAAGAATTGATGCTTTTGAACTGTGGTGTTGGAGAAGATTCTTGAGAGTCCCCTCAGACTGCAAGGAGATCCAACCAGTCTGTTCTGAAGGAGATCAGCCCTGGGATTTCTTTGGAAGGAATGATGCTAAAGCTGAAGCTCCAGGACTTTGGCCACCTCATGCGAAGAGTTGACTCATTGGAAAAGACTCTGATGCAGGAGGAGAAGGGGACGACGGAGGATGAGATGGCTGGATGGCATCACGGACTCGATGGACGTGAATCTGAGTGAACTCCGGGAGATGGTGATGGACAGGGAGGCCTGGCGTGCTGTGATTCATGGGGTCGCAAAGACTTGGACACGACTGAGTGACTGAACTGAACTGATGACCATTCCATGAATATGAAGTATATGTACATGTACACATCCACACAGATATATACATAATCATGCACACATGGTTTAAGGAACATTCAAATGATTTTGTCTATCTTGAGACACTTAGTTTCAATTATTTTACCAGATTGTATTTGCTGGGTGCTTAGTCACTCAGTCGTGTCTGACTATTTGTGACCCCATGAACTGTAGCACACCTGGCTCTTCTGTCCATGGGGAATCTCCAAGCAAGAATACTGGAGTGGGTTGCCATGTCCTTCTCCCACCCAAGGATCAAACCCAGGACTCCTGCATTGCAGGCAGATTCTTTACAGCCTCAGCGACCAGGGAAGCCATAAGACTGTATTTAGCTGTTTATAATTCTGGAAAGATGTACCTAAATAATTTGATCTATTTTATACCAATGAGAGTATTTATTTTTGAGCTTATCAGTTAAATTATTAAAATAATTAGCTTAGACAGGGCTTTTATCAAGTGTTTATTTATGACTACAAGGTTTCCTGCATCACTAGGATGAATTAATAATAAATGTAACAAATATAAAGGAAATGCTTAATTTGAATTTGTTTAGATTATAGAATTATTTTCATGGGTTTCCCTGGTGGCTCAGAAGATAAAGAATCTGCCTGCAATGCAGGAAACCTGAGTTCTTTTCATTAATTTCTTGACCATCGTTTGTTCTTGGTTTCACTTTAGAAACACTTGGTGAGTTTTCAAAATACTGATGAGCAGCAACACCCTAAATAACTCAGAATTGCTTGGTGTTAGGTCCACATATTGATATTTTTAGAGGTCTATGGGAAATTTCTGTGTGCAGCCAAATTGGAGAGACTCTGCTGTGGAGCAACAGGAGTCTGTGATACATTGATAAGTCCATGCTCTCACAATCTCATACATTTAAACAGGAAATTTCAACAGATTAATCAATGTAATTTTTACAATAAATTCAATCTAATGCTGAATATTTTAAAACATTATTTCCTGCTTGCTCTGACTTAGAACTTAAAGGAATTTCCCAATATGAACAAAACTAAATATAAAACTTAAAATGAGAAACTTAGTAAAAAATCTTCCTAACACACATATGTTAGAGTAAACGATTAGAAATGCAGCTTAAATTAATATGTTTTCAAATAATCCATGTAATGCTTTCTGTACAAAGAGTTTCATCAAAACTGGTAGAAAGTGTTCTGCTTAAAGTGTTAAATTGCAATTACATAGAAGATGAACTTATGTATGTTGAATAGTCTCCATTCTTGGTCATAATAAGTGAAGGAGATACATAAAGATAAAGAGAAACCAAGAACAGAGGCCTTTTTTTTTCTTCTAAATTCTAATTATACCCACACAACTATCTGATTCAAAAGAGAACAGGGAAAACTTTGCAATAAAAATGTATGCATTATTTCCTGGGCATTAGTGTATTAAATTATCAAGTGAGAAACCAACGGGGCCCTTTGGGTCAATAGACCACTTAAGCATTTAGTTAAATTTATACGAGTACATTGCTAGAAAGATAATTGTAATGATATAAAATGATTCAGTTCAATGATTCCAGTGTGGCTTAAGGATAATGAATCTTTTGTATCTTTCATCTTGGGAATATTAACATTATTGAATCCTAAGCTTGCTAATGAGCTTTTTGCTAAGAAAAAGTATAAATTACACTGAGTGATATTTTTATTATTATAAGCATGGTATTTAAAAAAGTAATTAGTATGCTTGTGAGTAAATAGTAGGATTGGAATTGACTTTGATCACAGGAAGATGAATATTGAAGCCATCATAATAGTTTGTGAAATATGTTACCAAAACTAGAAAAGTTATAGACATTTAACAAAAAATACAATTAATTTATTTTGATTTAAGATAATGTCAGTTACTGAGATAGTATGGGACATGTGAATGGAAAGATTATTTTATTTACTTTCTACATACTGTGCTCTCCTATATTAACAGCACATGGATTAGGAAACTAAAAATGGAAAATGGGCCTCTTGAGAGACAGAGAAGTAGAAGGTCTGGAATTTATAGCTCTGAACACTTTTTAAATTATCATAATAGGAAAATATAAACATAAAGTATACATAAATGATTAAAAAAAATTATATCTACATTCTCCTCTGAACTTGGACTTCTTCAGATCACATTGCTGGGGACTGGCAATAATAAATGTAAATAATTCCTGTGCCTCTTCAGGTTTAGGTAAATGAAGCTGAACCTGCAAATCTGACATATGTATGCATATATCAAACAGATTCTGAGGTATGAGGAATAGTTTTGTAGGCTCTGAATTTGCTTGGGAATCTAACTATTGCCTGTTTAATGGTAGGGTTTAGCATAGGGTTTAGCACAGTCACTGACACAGAGTAGAAACTTAGAAAATAAATATGACATTGATTCAAGAAGCTAAATATTAATGACTGAATTTGATTTTCATTGGAAGTGACAAATAACTGTGTCAAATTTGTCCAAGATTGTTTATCCACATATCCATCGTATGGATAAAACTTATTGAATTCAAATGATAAGTTGTTTGTTTTTTCCATAAACAATGAAGAACAGTATGTCATAGTTATAAAAACAGGTTTAAAAAATTAAAAATTTACAACTATAGAATGCTGTAATCTACAGAAAATAAAGTTCTCTGTAGATTTCTATAGGGCAACTGTAAGACATAAAATGTATCCAGATAATGAGGAAGATGTAACTGACACCTCACACACATGTCCACACACATCTCTGGGACCTTTGCGGATTTTCACAACTTTGGGGGATTCGTTTCTGTGAGGTTAGACTTACTTTAGGTTTTCTGTCTTCCCTGCCTCATAATCCTGCTCTCTAGGATTACTGTCAATAAACTATTAATTTCTGCAACCTAGTCTTACCACAGTTGCTGCTCTGAGGAGGGGGGAAACAACATTTGAGTTACTAGGAAATGTTGGCAATCTTTCCAGTCCAAAAAAAATAATATAGTGTCTTCTCAGACAGACAAACAGACATATATGGTTTGGCCCTGATTCTGTTAGCAAAGACTACTTTAGATCCACTCTCTCATGCATAATAAAGTCCATCTACACAGACCAGGTTGTGCTGAAGGGAAACACAGCATTTATTGAAGGCACCAGGCAAGGAGAACAGGCACTTCATGATCAAAACTCTTGAATTTTCTGAAGGCTTTCAGGGAAGATAATTTAAAGATAGTTTAATGGAAGGGGTTGCAGGGTGTGTGATCAGCTCTTGCACAATTCTGTTTGGTTGGCATCAATGTGAAGTTACAAGCAAAATCAACTTTCTGATTTCAAGTTTCTAGCCTAGGGCCTAAGTGCTTGTGGTCCACAATTTTCATCTGGTTGGGGACTGCTTCCTGTAAAAACAGCATAGGGAATGTGTGTTTGACTTTCATCTATATCTTTCAGGTAACTGGTTATTCAATGACTCTATGTGGCAGGTTCATAGTTTACTAATCCACCAGCTTTCTTTGTTTCTACATCGTTTTATCTCCTAATAGATTACTCTTCAACCACCCTTCAGAGACTCATTAGAGGCCAAGAAGATTAAAGCAAAAGCCTTTAACCTCAGACAGGGGCACAGGGACTTGCATATCGTTTCAATCACCCTCCCCATTTCTTTAACAGTTCTCAATCTTGAGGGTAACAGGTTCAGGAAAATCAAGGGAGTAAAGTTGTAGATGGAGAGGTTAATCATAAACTCAGCAGAGGAATTCACTTTTAAGGGGTCTAAATTTTAATTTCATTCTAGATGTGATTTTGAGAAAAGTCATTTACCATTTGAGCAGGTGGCTCTGGAGCACCTGATGTGTTACATAATCCAGGGTGCAGTAGTGAATGCAAGTAAGGAAGCAGCTTCATACCAGACTGAGGCACTTTTGGAGAAAGCACAAAGGCACTGATCTGAGAGTGTTTCTGGTGCAGGTGAGAAGTGCAACTCGTGTGAGTGGAGCACAGAGAAGAGAGGGAGAGAAAGTGAGGTCTAACCAGTTACACATATGCTTTGATACTTCGGTTACTTTGTCTCTTATTACTGCGTTGGATCTATCTTTTATTTATTCATTCATTTTTGTCCACACCACAAGGCTTATAGGATCTTAGTTCTCTGACCAGGAATCCAGCCCGGGCCCTTGGCAGAGAAAGCCTGTAGTCTTAATCACTGGACTGCCAAGGAAGTCAAATTATTACTGCATTTTAGGTCCTATTAGAGGATATGATCCATCTTTTCTGTGTCAAAATAAGCTTTCTTATATCTCCATTCTCCCCCTAAATAAACAAAACAAAACAGACCAATATACCCCGACCTGGTACCAAGTTTGTGTTATTTTCCATAGCCTGGACAGTATTTTCGGTAAGATATAGAAACTTTCAAGTTAAAATTTTCACTCCTTGCACCTCATTCTTTTCAAAATATAAAATATATGTTTTAAAACCACTATATTTAAAAAATATCCTTATCATCAAACAATACTATTTTGAGTTGTAATTTAATCATAAGCATATTTGTCTTAAACTAGTGTCATAAAAATTTACTAAAATAATGTTAGTGATACATTTTTAAATCTATAAAATCCAAATGATTANCATGAGGTGGTTCTATTTTTGAGAAATTTGCTGCTTAACTAGACAGACATATAAGGAGAAGTGAGGAAAGTCCCAACAGGAATTTTGGTAGTTCTATCTATTTTGATGGAATTTGCAGAAGAGTTGTCAGAGCACAAAAGGTGAAAAAGTTGAGAAAATAAGTTTAGAAGTTGCTGTAGTATGTGTCAGCTCTGATAGCTTTTTTTTTTTTTTTTTAATGAATAGGAGAGAAAAAGAATGAAAAGCAACTGCTTTGCGTTTGCAGTTTTGTGTGAAGACTGGCAATTTTCAGAAAGAACTGAAAATTTGATATAAAATGAAACCTCATAAATGAGATTCTAGAGACAAGTTTGACCATCACTGATGACTGATAGCTAATTAATTAAATTGCAAGTAGTTAAGAGAGAAATTTTAATTTCATGCAAACATTAGCTTCACAAGTTTCACAAGGAAGTAAATTATAATTACTAAAAAGGCAAGCATCTAAAACAAGTGCATTTTTTAAGATAATTTTTGTCAGTTATTCAGTCATGAAAACTGAATCTCTCATACTTCATTTTCATTCCAGGAGTATTTTTCCTGCTTCAACATTATAGCTCATAAAATAATTCATTTCAGTTCAGTCTCTCAGTCATATCTGACTGTTTGAGACCCTGTGGTCACAGCATACCAGGCTTCCCTGTCCATCATCAGTTCCCACAGTTTGCTCAAATTCATGTCTATTGAGTTGGTGATGCCATCAAACCATCTCATCCTCTGTCATTCCCTTCTATTCTTGCCTTCAATTCTTCCCAGCATCAGGGTCTTTCCAAATGAGTCAGTTCTTTGCATCAAGTGGCCAAAGTATTGGAGTTTCAGCTTTAGAATCATTCGTTCCAAAGAATCCCCAGGACTGATCTCCTTTAGAATGGACTAGTTGGATCTAACTTAATTTTAGATATGATTTAAATACATTCTATAGATTAGTATGAAAGTGAACTCACTCAGTCGTGTCTGACTCTTTGCGACCCCATGGACTGTAATCTACCAGGCTCCTCTGTCCATAGAATTCTCCAGGCAAGAATACTGCAGTGGGTTGCCATTTCCTTCTCCAGGGGATCTTCCCTATCCAGGGATTGAACCCGGGTCTCCCGCCTTGCAGGCAGACCCTTTAACCTCTGAGCCACCAGGGAAGCCCCAAGTATAGATTAGTATACTTCCCTTTAAATACTTTGTTTTTGATTTCTTTAAATAGAATTCAAAATGCTATTTTCTTTAGGTGTAAAATGTACATGCAATGAAATGTACAAGTCTAAGTGTGTATTTTGAAATTTAGCATGCATATATGCTTAGTTGCTTTAGTTGTGTATGACTCTTTCCAACTCCATGGACTTTAGCCCACCAGGCTCCTCTGTCTATGGGATTTTCCCAGTAAGAATACCAGAGTGTGTGGCATGCCCTCTTCCAGGGAATCGTCCTGACCCAGAGATCCAACTCATATCTCCTGTGTCTCCTGCATTGCAGGCGGATTATTTATTGCTGAGCAATGGGGGACTCCCTCCTGAGATGTAACAGATACCTAAATCTATAACGAAAACTTTAATAAGATTATAGAAATGACCTTTGAGCCTCTGCATTTCTTTCTTTTTTTTTTTTTGCTTGCCTTTTTTTTTTTTTTAATTTGTATTTTAACTTTAGTTTACTTTACTGTATTGGTTTTGCCAAACATTGACATGAATTCACCACGAGTGTACATGCGTTCCCAAACATGAATCCCCTCCCACCTCCCACTCCATACCATCTCTCTGGGTCCTCTTTGCATTTCTTATTCCTTTAATTTTCTCTTGCAGCCATGAAAATAAAAGATGCTTACTCCTTGGAAGAAAAGTTATGACCAACCTAGATAGTATATTCAAAAGCAGAGACATCACTTTGCCAAATAAGGTCTGTCTAGTCAAGGCTATGGTTTTTACTTTGGTCATGTATGGATGTGAGAGTTGGACTGTGAAGAAGGCTGAGTGCTGAAGAATTGATGCTTTTGAACTGTGGTGTTGGAGAATACTCTTGAGAGTCCCTTGGACTGCAAGAAGATCTAACCACTCCATTCTGAAGATTAACCCTGGGATTTCTTTGGAGGGAAACTCCAGTACTTTGGCCACCTCATGTGAAGAGTTGACTCATTGGAAAAGACTCTGATGCTGGGAGGGATTGGGGGCAGGAGGAGAAGGGGACGACCGAGGATGAGATGGCTGGATGGCATCACTGACTCGATGGACATGAGTCTGAGTGAACTCCGGGAGATGGTGATGGACAGTGAGGCCTGGCATGCTGCAATTCATGGGGTCGCTAAGAGTCGGACACGACTGAGCAACTGAGCTGAACTGTTTCTTTTTAAATTTATAATATCTTGCTAAAGTGTAATTAATTGAATGGATTTTTTTTTTTCTTTCTTTTATGGTTTCTGCCTTTTGAATCTATCCTAGGATGGCCTGCACATTTATTTATTTATTTTGCTTTCTGGTAACTATAATTCTGGTGTAATTACATTGAATGATATTCATTTTGTTTTATTGATAAGCTGAGAGAAACAATCACAATCAATTATTACTGCCATCAACTCCCTCCTGTATTTGAAACACAGTCCAAAATGAACACTATTTCATGAGTACTAACTAAAAGCTGAACCTACCCCAAGGACCTCTGTAAAAGAAGATGAAAATCTTTTTTTTTTTTTTTTTTTTTGAAGAGAAGTCTTGAGATCTTAGTGTATCAGCAGTACAATTTTTTCCGAGTATGTTGCCTAAAGAGAACAGTGTAAAAATAATTCACATATAATTATCATAACTTATATATTTTGCCAGGTTTCAGATTTGTCCTTGTCTTAAGTGACACATTTTGGCAAGGACAGTTCTAAAAGTTCAACAAACATAAAGTTAATGAGTAACATTTGGTGATGCCATCCAGCCATCTCATCCTCGGTCGTCCCCTTCTCCTCCTGCCCCCAATCCCTCCCAGCATCAGAGTCTTTTCCAATGAGTCAACTCTTCACATGAGGTGACCAAAGTACTGGAGTTTCAGCTTTAGCATCATTACTTCCAAAGAACACCCAGAGTTGATCTCTTTTAGAATGGACTGGTTGGATCTCCTTGAAGTCCAAAGGACTCTCAAGAGTCTTCTCCAACACCATAGTTCAAATCGTCAACTCCTTGGCACTCAGCTTTCTTCACAGTCCAACTCTCACATCCATACATGACCACCGGAAAAACCATAGCCTTGACTAGATGGACTTTTCTTGGCAAAGTAATGTTTCTGCTTTTCAATATGCTATCTAGGTTGGTCATAACTTTTCTTCCAAGGAGTAAGCGTCTTTTAATTTCATGGCTGCAATCACCATCTGCAGTGATTTTGGAGCCCAAAAAAATAAAGTCTGACACTGTTTCCCCATTTATTTCCCATGAAGTGAGTGAAATCTGGGAGTTGGTGATGGGCAGGGAGGCCTGGCGTGCAGTGATTCATGGTGTCACAAAGAGTCAGACATGACTGAGTGACTCAACTGAACTGAACTGATGGGACCAGATGCCATGATCTTTGTTTTCGGAATGTTGAGCTTTAAGTCAACTTTTTCACTCTCCTCTTTCACTTTCATCCAGATGCTTTTTAGTTCCTCTTCACTTTCTGTCATAATGGTGGTGTCATCTGCATATCTGACAGAGGATGAGATTACTGGATGGCATCACCGACTCGATGGACATGAGTTTGAGTGAACTCCAGGAGATGGTGATGGACAGGGAGGCCTTACGTGCTGCGATTCATGGCGTCACAAAGAGTTGGACACGACTGAGTGACTGAACTGAACTGAACATTCTGTATGACAGCTTTTCTACCTGCTGTTTATAATAAAATAAACAAGGAAAATTTTCTTTTAAAGAGTGGAAAAATGTACTTCAAAACTGGAACACAATTTGCTAAGATAATTGTTTTCAACAGAATGTATTAGCAAATCTCTTTGAAAACATTTGGCAAAAAAGAATGCTGTCTAAAATATATATGGCTTATTTGGAAGATTTTTAATAATAACCATGAGGAAAACACTGGGGTTTATTAGAAACAGATAATAAAAGCGCATATTACTAAAAATCATAGAAGGTTATTTACATAGTAATATATACTCTTTAGTGTTATATGTGTTAAAATGTTTCAAGTTAACACACAAAGACCATATTACTTTAATTTCAAATCAAGTTGCATTTTCATGTGAAATGAGGTTCAAAGACATGTTAATAGGTGATATTATACAAATATGTTTCCAGAGGAAACCATATTGTAAGTGATTTATGAAGGGAAACCACAGTGATAAAAGCTCTGTTGCCATATGATGGTCACTCACTCCCAAATTCAAGCTCCAAGGCCAATCACTCTGTGAATCCCTAAGCTATCTCAAGGATAGAACTGAATTTATCTTCCTTTGGTGTTCACTTTCACATTGACAAGTACACTGGGATTTCTATTACCCTTATTTTTATACATGGTGCTTTCCTGGTGGCTCAGTGTTGAAGAATCTGCATGCTAATGCAGGCAATGTGGGTTTGATCCCTCCTTTGGGAACATTCCCTGGAAAAATAAATGACAACTCATTCCAGTATTCTTTCCTAGGAAATCCCTCATACAGAGGAGCCTGGTAGGCTATAGTCCATGGGTTGCAGAGTCAAACATAACTTAGCAACTAAAAAACAGTAATAATTTTTATACATATGTTTATACACCTAATCCCTTTATAATATGCTCTAACCCTGAAGCATGAAGTTGTAGATCATTCTCCTGTTTTAATTTCTGAATATTAAATATTACTTTAAGTAGATAGACTGCATGAAAATATAGATTAAAGAGGAAAATACTTTGATATATTTTTTTATCTCATTATCCACATTTCTGGGCTTAATCCAGACCAAGTGAAAATACTTATTTGCCTGGCCCATTTCAATGTTTTTATCTTTGCGATTTTCCTCATTATTGTTCAGTGGAAAAATGCTACTCAGTGAGAATGTCAAGATACCTGTAATATGCATTGTTCCTAAGCAAACTGAAAAGCATGCCACAAAACAGAGCTTCCACTTCAAAGGGACTTTCTCAACTGTTCCCATAACATACTCCTCTGTTCATTCAGATTATTAAAATCTGCACTTAGTCTGTGTTTTGATATGTGGTGACAAGCTTATTGAAAATTTCACAAGAAAAGAGATCTTTCCATTCCTGTTCAGTATACTCAACCCCACTAACATAAAAAGAAAATGTCCTTTTTCATTCCAACCCCAAAGAAAGGCAATACCTAAGAATGTTCAAACTACTGCACAATTGCACTCATCTCACATGCTAGCAAAGTAATGCTTAAAATTCTCCAAGCTAGGCTTCAACAATATGTAAACTAAGAGTTTCCAGATGTTCAACTGGATTTAGAAAAGGCAGAGGAACCAAAGATCAAATTGCCAACATCTGTTGGATCATAGAAAAAGCAAGAGAATTCCAGAAAAAAACTTCTACTTATGTATTATTGACTACACTGAAGCCTTTAACTCTGTGGATCACAACAAACTGTAGAAAATTCTTCAAGATATGGGAATACTAGACCACCTGACCTGCCTCTTGAGAAATCTGTATGCAGGTCAGGAAGCAACAGTTAGAGCCAGACATGAAACAATGTACTGGCTCCAAACTGGGAAAGGAGTATCTCAAGATTCTGTACTGTCACCCTGCTTATTTAGCTTATATGCAGAGTATGTCATTAAAAATACCAGACTGGATGAACCACAAGCTGGAATCAAGATTTCCAGGAGAAATATCAGTAACCTCAGATATGCAGATGATACCACCCTTATGGCAGAAGGAGATGAGGAAATAAAGGGCCTCTTGATGAAAGTGAAAGAGGAGAATAAAAAAGCTGGATTAAAACTCAACATTTAAAAAATGAAGATCGTAGCCTATGGTCCCATCACTTCATGGCAAATAGATGGGGAAATAATGGAAACTGTGAGAGACTTTATTTTCCTGGGTTCCAAAACCACTGCAGACGGTGATTGCAGTCATGAAATTAAAAGAGACTTACTCCTTGGCATAAATGCTATAACAAACCTGCTGCTGCTGCTATGTCACTTCAGTCATGTCCGACTCTGTGCGACCCATAGATGGCAGCCCACCAGGCCCCACTGTCCCTGGGATTCTCCAGGCAAGAACACTGGAGTGGGTTGCCATTTCCTTCTCCAATGCATGAAAGTGAAAACTGAAAGTGAAGTCACTCAGTCGTGTCCGACTCTTAGTGACACCACGGACTGCAGGCTACCAGGCTCCTCCATCCATGGGATTCTCCAGGCAAGAACACTGGAGTGGGTTGCCATTTCCTTCTCCAATAACAAACCCAGACAGCATATTAAAAAGCAGAGACATTATTTTGCCAACAAAATTCTGTCTATTCAATGCTATAGTTTTTCCAGTAGCCATGTATGGATGTGAGAGCTGGATCATAAAGAAAGCTGAGCACAGAAGAATTGATGCTTTAGAACGGTGGTGTTGGAGAAGACTCTTGAGAGTCCCTTGGACTGCAAGGAGGTCAAATCAGTCCATCCTAAAGGAAATCAGAACTGAATATTCATTGGAAGGACTGATGGTGAACCTGAAGCTCCAATCCTTTGGCCACCTGATGCAAAGAACTGACTCCTATGAAAAGATCCTGATGCTGGGAAAGATTGAAGGTGGGAGGAAAAAGGGATGACAGAGGATGAGATGGTTGGATAGCATCACCAATGCGATGGACATGAGTTTGAGTAGCCTCCAGGAGTTGATGGTGCACAGGGAGGTCTGTTGTGCAGTCCATGGGGTCGCAAAGAGTCAGACACGACTGAGCAACTAAACTGAACTGAACATTAAATTTAAGACTATAGAAGAAAATGAAATACCTTTAAAGACATCAGGTGTGTTGAATACATCGGAGTAATAACTGATTTAAAAACCCACTGAGTCCAGGACCCTGGGATGATGCCCTCTTGGCAGGTTTACCTGAACCACTGAATTATAAGTTGTACATATCTGGCAGTGAGACAGGTTTAGGCATAAAAGGCTGTAAGTTAAAGTCTTCCTAATCTACCATTCGTTCCAGAATGAGTTAGGAACCAGAACTCACCAGGAGGTTCATGGGGGCATGTAGGAGGTCAGAAGTCCTTGCACAAATTTTTGTGAAATAAACACCCATCTCAGCTGGAAGAAAATGAAGCGTAGCCAGACGTCCTTAGTGATGGGGACAGTAAGAGAAGTTGAGGTGAAGCCCATTAAGTCCATGACCACTTTCACAGTCTTTCTAAACTGAGAGATCCATATCTGGACAGCATCAGTGGTCATTGCTGGCTGGTGTCAGCAAAACATTAGCAATCTTTGGATTACAGTTTGGAATCTATAGGAAGCTGGTGACACAGCAAGCACTTAAGGACCCAATTTAAAAAATTTCTCCACCACCACGAAATCTTATAAGATATGGTTTCCCCTACCCCATGAATAGATAGCTTCTTAGGGAGACAGAGAAGACTGTCTCAGGAGACACTGGACATCTACAAAGGTTAAGTGACTCCTTCAAGGCCACAGAGTCAGTAAGTGACAGAGTTGAAATCTGAACCTAAATACTTCATTTCTAGATACCATATCCAAATTACCATATTGGTACTTCTTTTGTTGCAGATCTGGGCCCAGTTGAGAAGGTACTGGTAAGCCTGCAGCTTACTCAGCTGTGGAACAGAAATTAGAATGCAATTTATACAGAAGAGCTCTGTGAAATGGCCAAGATAGAATCCTTCTGGAATGAGAAGGCTGCCTAATGGAGTAAGGAAGGCATCTAAGGACTGTGTTTCAGTGTAGATTAGGCTTCTGCACTTCTGTATGTAATCAGCACCTGAATATATATATCATGTGACTGCTGGCTTCAGGTCCTTTTTTTGGCCTGGGGCATGGTGGATGGCATAAAACACGATTTTCGGACTACTTTGCTTCCTAAAATCTGCTATTGCATTTGATATTTAAATAGAGTCGTTCAGATTTTCTCTGAGTCTCAGAGAAGTCCATGTTTGGTTTTAACTTAAAACATGTTAAAAGATATTTGACTTAATTCTTTTTTTTTTTTAATTTTTATTTTAACTTTAGTTTACTTTACATTCCTGTATTGGTTTTGCCAAACATTGACATGAATTCACCACGAGTGTACAAGCGTCCTCAAACATGAATCCCCTCACACCTCCCACCTCCCACCCCATGCCATCCCTCTGGGTCCTCTCCTTGCACCAGTCCCAAGCATCCTGCATTCTGCATCTGACATCAGCTGGCGATTCGTTTCTTACTTGATAGTATACATGTTGCACTGCCATTCTCCCATCTCATCCCACCCTCTCCCTCTCTCTCTCCCCCAGAGTCTCTTTTGTTGTCTCGCATACAGGGTCATCATCCCCATCTTTCTAAATTCCATATATATGCGTTAGTATACTGTATTGGTGTTTTTCTTTCTGGCTTACTTCACTCTGTATAATCGGCTCCAGTTCCATCCATCTCCTTAGAACTGATTCAAATGTATTCTTTTTAATGGCTGAGTAATACTCCATTGTGTATATGTACCACAGCTTTCTTATCCATTCATCTGCTGATGGACATCTAGGTTGTTTCCATGTTCTGGCTATTATAAACAGTGCTGCGATGAACATTGGGGTACATGTGTCTCTTTCTATTCTGGTTTCCTCAGTGTGTATGCCCAGCAGTGGGATTGCTGGGTCATAAGGCAGTTCTATTCGCAATTTTTTAAGGAATCTCCACACTGTTCTCCATAGTGGCTGTACTAGTTTGCATTCCCACCAACAATGTAAAAGGGTTCCCTTTTCTCCACACCCTCTCCAGCATTTATTGCTTGCAGACTTCTGGATCGCAGCCATTCTAACTGGTGTGAAGTGGTACCTCATTGTGGTTTTGATTTGCATTTCTCTGATCATGAGTGATGTTGAGCATCTTTTCATGTGTTTGTTAGCCATCCGTATGTCTTCTTTGGAGAAATGTCTATTTAGGTCTTTGGCCCATTTTTTGATTGGGTCATTTATTTTTCTGGAGTTGAGCTGCATAAGTTGCTTGTATATTTTTGAGATTAGTTGTTTGTCAGTTGCTTCATTTGCTATTATTTTCTCCCATTCAGAAGGCTGTCTTTTCACTTGATGTTTGTGGATTTCCCTAGTGGCTCAGAGAGTAAAGCGTCCGCTTGCAATGTGGAAGACCAGGGTTCAATCCCTGGGTCAGGAAGATCCCCTGGAGAAGGAAATGCCAATCCACTCCGATATTCTTGCCTAGAGAATCCCATGGACTGAGGAGCCTGGTAGGCTACAGTCCATGGGGTCACAAAGGGTCAGACATGATGAGCGACTTCACACACTTTTGATGTTTTTCACTATTAGTTTCTTCTCATATCAAAGATTGTTTGAAACAATGGAAATAACAACAATATATGTAATCTTTAATAGATTTTTAAAAGTTTACTAGTGTTAAGTAACTATATTCAAAGTGAAAATTGCCCTTGCTCAAAAAAATCATTCATTGAAGCAAGGCTACAGTTGAAAATAATATATGGATGCAGGTAGCTGATATTTTTTTTGACCAGTTCAGGATTTGATTTAAAATTTATATTCTAGTTGGAAGAATCATCTTAGGATTTAAAGCAGGGAGTGATATGGCCCAGTTTGCATTTTGTATGGTCTTTTGGCATCATGACAGAGAAGGAAATGGCAACCCACTCTAGCATTCTTGCCTGGAGAATCCCATGGAACAGAAGCCTGTTGAGGCTACAGTCCATGGGGTCGCAAGAGTCGGATGCAACTTAGCGACTAAACCACTACCACCACTGGCATCATGAGAGCAAGGTGGCAGAGGCAATAAAAGTACAGCTGCCAGTTTGAAAGGCTGTTTGAAGTCTCCTAAGAAGAAATTGTACGCAAAATCAGCAGTGGACCAGGTGTAAAAACATAAGCAGACTTGAGAAACAGCAAGGAAAGAAAAACTGAATAGGACTGAGTAACTGAATTAGCTAAGGGGAGTAAAGAAGGTGACAGACACCCAGGGTTGTGGCTCCTCAGATCCGATGCATGGAAGAGACAAATTCCCTCACAGACACTGCCACCATGAAATAGGTGCCAGGGGGCCATGGGGTGGTTGAGTCTGGCGTTTCAGAAAGCACTGGTTCTAATGGTGAGAAACCACTAACAAGTGAAAGGGATAGAACAGGAAAGCCCTGTCCTTTCTTCCGTAATTAATATTGTTATATCTCCAGTGAGGTTATTACGGTATCCATCTTTCCATCCACTCAGTAATGCTTGCTCTATGCGGCACTGAGGACTAAAGGAAAGTCGATCAAAGTGATTCCTTCCCTTTGTACCTTATGCTAAAATACATAACTGAAATTTCTAATTTTTTCTTCTAGACCACTGCTCTGGGCAAGGCTACCTGTTCAACCTTCACAAAATGCCTCAATGCTGAAATAAATGTGAGCAAAGCTGTTTTTTAGCTATCATGCATGCATAATTTAAAACAATAGGGGACACTACTGGTAACAAGTCTGTCTAAACAGAATATTTGAATACGAACCATTTTTTTGAGAATTATACCTCAGTATATCGTACTAGGTATAAAACCAGCTCAGAACATAATGATATCTATTTACTGTTTGTATGTGTTACTTCACCTTGTACCTCGGCTCCTGTGTGAATCTGCTTCAAATTTAAATTGCTTCAGTTCCCAGGCTTCTCTTTCTGTTAAAATCAGAATCTCATCATTCTAATGATGTTATTGAAGGACAATTTTTCCCTAATAAATGACTGTGTCCTTTAGAATTACTGAAACAGAAATCATATCATCTGACTAAATAGACGGAATAAAATCTTAACAATATTCCTTTATCCTCATCAATTTTAAAATATGAAATAATTTAAATGAATGTTTATAGTTTTGTGAATGAAATGGAAGACAAATGACATACTCTTCTGCTTTCCTTTTGGGAATCAGATAACATGTTTGCTATATTCAGGATAATTATCAATTATTTTTATCAAAAGTTTCTTCTGCTTTTCTGCCTAAGACATATTTTGGACAATTGTCTTTGAAAGAAACACTCCTGCATAATAAATCCTTTAATCTGTAGTGGTCTTTCTGCATTTATCTTTCATTTGGAGGTTTATATGGGTCACAATATAATTTTTTTTTTTTTGTCTAAACATATTTATACAAAAGTCAGGTTTCTCCAAATATTCAGTAAAATAAGGTTGTTGTGTTTTTTTTTTTTTTTTTTTTTTNTTTTTTTTTTTGGTCTTAATGTTTAGCTTAAGAAGTTTTTATCTATTTGGAGTTTCTGCCAACGTTCCAAAAATGAATTTTATGTGTATTTTAAAGTCAAAATATTAATAACTAGCAATCTATCACTGTATTACAAAGTATCCCAAAACAAAATGCCTTAAAGGGAAAACTTTTCTTATCTCACAGTCTGTGCCTGTGATTTGTCTGAGTTCCTCTGGCCCACGCTTGCTCTTGAGGTTGAAGTGTATTTGCTAGTCATGGTCATCTCCAGCTTGCATGCATGCTAAGTTGCTTCAGCTATGCCTGACTCTGAAACCCATGGACTGTAGCCCACCAGGCTCTTCTGCCTATGGGATTCTCCAGGCAAGAATACTAGAGTGGGTTGTCATTTCCTATCCCAGGGGATCTTCCCAACCCAGGGATCAAACTTGTAGCTCCTATATTGCAGACCGACTCTTTACTGCTATGTGACTGGGGAAGCCCCATCTCCATCTTACCTGGAGGTAATTCACTCCCAAGGTCCCCAGCAGGACTGACACATTCACTGGGCTGCAGGCAACCTCAAGTTACTGCTAGCTGCAGTAAGAGCCACTGGTGATGCCAGCAAGATTTCCTTACAGAGTAGCATTCAGATTCCACTGACAGAAAAGTGCGAATGGTTAGCAAGACTAAACTGCCAAAACCAAAAACACTGTATTTTTTAGAAACTATTCTAATAGTAAAATTCCATCACATTGCTATGTTCCATTCATTAAAAGCAAGCCTTTAAGTCCAGCCAGGACTCAAGAGGAGGGAATTAGACACCAGCAAGAAAATCAAACAGCAGAGATCACTGTAGACCTGCTGTATGTGGCAGTCAGTCCTGTTCTAATTCTAAAATGTTAACAAGAGAAAACGTTGCTCATGTACGTTTTTTCCTGAGAGATGAGCTATTGTATTACTACTTGGGTTTTGTTTTTAGAACTTCAAGCTAAGATGTTAAATAAGAAACAAGCTCAAAAGAAAAAAAAAGGAAAACAAATGTGCCTTTTAATTCCATAAAGATATATCATTAAATTATAAACAGATATACAGATTGAATTCAGTTCAAAGTGGCCACAGTTTGAGAACGAGTATGTTAAGTAATACACAAGATACAAAATGATTAAGAAACAGCCCTTGATCCTAAACTTGGGTCTTACTTCAAGCTCATCTGCTTACTGGCTGTGTGACTGGAAAAAGTTGTTTAGGATAATGTGTTTCTATTTCATGGAATTGTTGTGAGAATATAGTGTTTTGAGGGTAAAATGAATCATGTACAAACATACATCTATGTAAAGTCTTTAGTACAATGCTTAGCATACTAGTTATTGCATAATTGAGATCACCAGTGATAATCATCATGCTGATTATAGCCAATTATCTAATCCTTTAAGTATGCCAGGAGGTGTTTTAAATGCTGTATTAGCTTGAGCTTCTGGGGTTGTATTCTGATTGCTAGCTAACAGCTGAGAGATTGGCATTATGGTGGTTCAAATGGTGAAGAATCCTCCTGCAATGCGGGAGACCTGAATTTCATCCCTGGGTTGGGAAGATCCCCTGGAAGAGGGCATGACAATCCACTCCAGTATTCTTGCCTGGAGAATCCCATGGATAGAAGAGACTGGTGAGCTATAGTCCATAGGGCTGCAAAGAATTGGACACGACTGAGTGACTAATGAAGATGCATACATAAATGCTCCAAATTCCTCCTTTGTAAAATGAAGATACTAACAGAGGTTCAAAAAGTCAGTATTGGTAAAAGTGTTGAGGACATGGCCCCATACATTCTGCTAACTTTTAGGGTAAAATACTATTATTTTATCATAATCATGAGTATGACAACTATAACACCTGACAGAAGCATCTCCTAAAGAGAAGGGCACAATATAATGAGGGTTTGTCTCACTGTACCTCACTGTATGCACTGTTCACTGAAACCAGGGTAGATAAGGCAAGAGTAAGGAATCCGGAAGAAAATGTGAAGAGCTGTAGGAACTGTAAACACATTTATTCTCTCCTGGCTGGCATAGCAGCTATAGCAGCAGACACGCAGCATTTTCTCCTCCCTTGGTTGACCCAGCAGACACAGCCATAATGTAACCTCACTGCCATAACACAGCCACAGCAATGCAGCCTCAAGAGCTTGTTCAGGTGGAGCATAAGCTTACAGAACAAAAGTAGTCCGTGGCCGAGTACCTCATGACACGCGTGCACATTGCTATAAGTGATCTCAGCTGCTACATATATTTACAACATGTGGGGTGAGAACCAGGGCTGTGGGGCAAGAGAGTCTGATCACATCACCTTGGCTAATTTGCTCTCTCCCTACAGGGTTCAAATGATTTCTTCCTAATATCTGCAGGGAAAATCAGGAAGCGGTGTCTTGGGAAATTCATGAAATTTCCTATAGAGGATTTGGTAGGAATATTCAATTCCAATATGCAGAGGTAGGAAGTGTATTTAAGTTAGAGTTGACAACAAAACTAAAATTTTCAAAATATGAAACACTAGCATGCTGATAGCAGAACTGTAAAGCTCTGAAGCAGAGTACTGCTTGGTGAGAGAAAGCAGAATGAGATTTGCCATATGAGATTTTAGTGTCTATAAGTCTTGCTTGTATGCCATCCATTCCTTCTTTAAGAATAGGAAAGATCCACTTTCAGACATCATCAATATCTGTCCCTGAGATGGATTCATTTCATGTAAATAGAATATGACATCTCATAGAACACAGACTTTTAAAGTGTGGTATGGGGCCCAGCAGTGGCAGCATCAACTGGGAATTTACTAGAAATACAAGTTTCTGGACCCTTCTCCCAACCTGTTGAGCCAGAATCTTGGGTGAAGCCCAGGAATTTGCGATTTAGCATGCCTTTCAGGTAAGTCTAATCAAAGCTAACACTTGGAATGACTTAGAATATTTTGGAGGTGACTCAAGATTCTAATTGGAGAAGGCAATGGCACCCCACTCCAGTACTCTTGCCTGGAAAATCCCATGGATGGAGGAGCCTGGTGGGCTGCAGTCCATGGGGTAGCTAATAGTCTAACAGGATGGAGCGACTTAACTTTCACTTTTCACTTTTATACACTGGAGAAGGAAATTGCAACCCACTCTGGTGTTCTTCCTGGAGAATTCCAGGATCGGGGGAACCTGGTGGGCTGCCGTCTATGGGGTCGCACAGAGTCAGACACGACTGAAGTGACTTAGCAGCAGCAACAGCAAGATTATGATTACTCACTGCTTAAGAGTACTTTTTATCAGAGAATGCATATTAAAAGCACCTGGAGAACTTCTGAAACTAAAAACACCTGGCCCATCCAACTATAACAAATATCCTGAAATGTGCCACAGACTTTGTGTACTTATGAACTCCTGGGTGGTTCTAATATGTAGCCACACTGAAGAGCACTGCCCCAGTCTTGATTTTCTAGTCTTAGCTGCATCAGTCACTTGGAACTGCAGAAAGGAGAAACTAAAGAGGAGCCCACGAAGTAATCAAAGGTAGTAGAGAAACAATGAGCCTCAATTTAGTCTGTAAGATGACCACTGCAGATGATAGAGGTGGTCATAGAGAGGATGTGATCACTGGATGACCCACAAGCTGACCATAAGCAGGACCAGAGACACTCTATACCATCTTCTGCCCACACTTTCCACAGGGGGCAGCTGAAGGCTGCAGCCTTTAGACAATAGGGTGTTATTGAGACCATCTGGACAGTGCACATGACTGAAACTCATAAAGGCTTCTGTATAGACTCAAGATTCTGATGGGCAGGTGTAGAGAATTATTCATCTTGTGGCAGCCAACATAAGCCTTGTATGTAAGTTCCTTTGCCTATTAAACCTCTTACTTACAGATCTGGAGTTGTCTACTTCCTTTACTAGTCTCTTCTTGCCCTCCAAATAGAGAAGATAATTTCAAATTTCACTCAGGGTGCTCGTGAGTTTGCCAACCAACAGAAGAATATGGGTTATTTTTTCCTATTATGTATAAAAATAGCTTATATTATTGTAAAGTCGTTAAAAGGAATTTGTTGTTGGAAATAACTAGTTTATGAAAAGGTAGAAGGAATTTTCTCTAGAAATTTGGATTTCTCCAGAAATTATGAATTTCTGATCAGTACAAATTTCATGATTATGGGTCACAGAACAAAAATGGGGGGAAGTAAAGGACCTATTGAACTGTGTGAAAATAACTTATTTGCCTTCCTAGCCTACTTAGGAATTTAGTTTATTAATTTGTGATCATTTCCATATCATCTTTAATATTGACTTCTATCTTGGGAGTTCTTGGAAACAGGGACAGAAGTTAAACTCAGCTTTCATGCTGTCATATATTATGTGTTATGTTTTAAAACTGGCATCAGGTTTCACTTATTTTAATGATGAAAATATCACAGTCAATTACACTGAGAAAGGAGCTTTAGTAAAATCAATCATTCTTCTTAGTTTTCTTTTCTTTTGTCTCCATGGATTTCAAATATATGTGCTTTAATATTAAGTTGTGCTTAATTAAGTAAAGTACTGGTACATTATGGAAAAATCTTGTGCATTTAAGTTAGAGCCATTTTTGAATACTGAATACCTAAGTACAATGGCAATTTTCTTATGTCTAAATAAGCATAGTAACATTTGCTCAGTTTGATTGTTGTTGTTTAGTTGCTAAGCCATGTTGGACTCTTTTGCCACCCAAGAGACTATAGCCGGCCAGGCTCCTCTGTCCAAGGGATTTAGCAGACAGGAACTAGAGTGGATTGCCATTTCCTTCTCGAGGGGATCTTCCCAGAGCAAGGATTGAACCCATGCTTCATGCATTGGCAGTTGGATTCTTAACTCTGTGCCACCAGATAAGCCCACTCAATTAGGCTGTTGAGGGTTAAATAAGACAACCTACTCCACACGTACCAATAAAAGATATTAGCTCTGGGTTGTATTCTTGTTTTTACCTTCATTTGAAGATATCTGGTAGACAGAGTGCCTGAAGAACTATGGACAGATGTCTATAACATTGTACAGGAGGCAGTGACCAAAACCATCCCAATAAAAAATATACAAGAAGGCAAAGTGGTTGTCTGAGGAAGGTTTTGCAAATACCTGAGGAAAGAAAATAAGTGAAAGGCAAGGGAGAAAGACAAAGCTATACTGAACTGAATGCAGAGTCCTAGAGAACAGCAAGGTGAGATAAGAAGGCCTTCTGAAATGAACACTGCAAAGACATAGAAGAAAACAACAGAATGGGAAAGACTAGAAATTTTCCTCAATAAAATTGGAGATATCAAGGGAATATTTCATGCAAAGATGGGCCAATAAAGGACAGAAATGGTAAAGATATAACAGAGTAGAAGAGATTAAGAAGTGGGAGAAAGAATGCACAGAAAAATGATACAAGAAAGGTCTTAATGACTTGGGTAACCACAATGATCTGGTCACTCACCTAGAGCCAGACATCCTGAGTGTAAAGTCAAGTGGGTCTTAGGAAGCATTACTGCGAACAAAGCTAGTGGAGGTGATGGAATTCCAACTGAGCTATTTAAAATCCTAAGAGACCATGCTGGTAAAGTGCTGCACTCAATATGCCAGCAAATTTGAAGAACTCAACAGTGGCAAAAGGACTAAAATTGTCAGTTTTCATTCCAATCCCAAAGAAGAGCAATGCCAAAGAATGTTCAAGCAACTGTACATTTGTGCTCATTTTACATGGTAGCAAGATTATGTTCAAAATCCTTCAAGTTAGGTTTCAGCAACATGAAATGAGAAGTTCCAGATGTACAAAGCTGGGTTTTGAAGAAGCAGAGGAACTAGAAGTCAAATTGCCAACTTTCATTGGATCATGGTAAAAGAGACAGAATTCCAGGGGGGGGAAAAAATCTATGTCAGCTTCATTGATAAGGCTAAAACCTTTTACTCTGTGGATCACAACAAACCATGGAAAATTCTTATAGATGAGAACACCAAATTATAATTCATGCCTCCTGAGAAGCCTATGTGTGGGTCAAGAAGCAACAGTTAGAACTAGACATGGAATAACTGACTGATTCAAAACTGAAAAAAAAAGTACAACATAGCTTTGTCACCCTGCTTATTTTGCTTATATGAAATGTACATCATGTGAAATATAAGGCTGAATGAATCACAAGCTGGAATCAAGATTGCTGGGAGAAATATAAAAAAACTCAGATGTGCAAATGATACCACTCCAATGGGAGGAAGGGAAGAGGAACTAAAGTGCCTCTTTATTTATTTTGTTAACTGGAGGAAAATTGCTTTAAAATATCCTGTTGGTTTCTGACATGTTTGTGGTGTTTTAGTTACTAAGACGTGTCAAACTCTTATGACCCCATGGACTATAGCCTGCCAGACTCCTCTGTTCGTGGGATTTCTCAGGCAAGAATGTTGCAATGGGTTGCCATATTCTTCTCCATGGGATCTTCCTGACCCAGGGATCAAACTTGCATCTGCATTGCAGGCAGCCTCCTGCATTGCAGACAGATTATTTACCACTAAGCCAAACAGAAGACCAGTTTCTGCTGTATATCAATGTAAATCAGACATAATTATACATATATCACCTCCTCCTTGATCCTTCTTCCCCTTTCCATAGCCCACCTTTCTAGGTTATCACAGAGTACAAGGCTGGGCTCCCTGTGTTATACAGTAACTTCTCACCAATTATCTATTTGATGATGATGAAAGACAAGAGTGGAAAAAAAAAAAGCAGCAACTAAGATCATGACATCAGTCCCATCAGTTCAAGGCAAATAGAAGGGAACAGAGTAGAAGCAGTGACGGATTTTATTTTCTTGGGCCCCAAAATCACTGTAGACAGTGACTGCAGCCATGAAATTATAAGACATTTGCTCCTTGGAAGGAAAACTATGGCAAACATAGACAGTGAATTAAGAAGCAGAGACATCTCTTTGCCTACAAAGGTCCATATAGTTTAGGCTATGGTCTTCCCACTAGTCATGCATGGATATGAGAGTTGGACTCATAAGGCTGAAAGCAGTAGAATTGATGCTTTTGAACTGTGGTGATAGAGAAGACTCTTGAGAATCCGTTGAACAGCAAGGAGATCAAAGCAGTCAATCCTAAAGAAAATCAACCCTGAATATTTATTGTAAGTACTAATGATAAAGCTGAAGCTCCAAAACTTTGGCCACTTGATGCAAAAAGCCAAGTCATTGGAAAAGATCTTGATGCTGGATAAAATAGAAGGCAAAATGATAAGGGGGCAGCAGAGGATCAAATGGTTAGAGACCATCACCAACACAACGGACATGAATTTAAGCAAATTCCAGGAGACAGTGGAGTACAGAGGAGCCTGGCATGCTACACTCCATGGGATCACACAGAATTGGACACAACTTAGCAACTGAACAACAATGAAATGCATTTGAACAATAAAATTAAATACAATGTACTAAAATGTAGTTTCTTAAAATTACTCATCAAGAATATTAACTTGTACTCTTAAATTTTAGACAATTTATATATTTCTCATATAAATTCAATAAATAATGTGTAACTATGTGCGTGTGTTAAGGCGCTTCAGTCTAGTTCAACTCTTTGCAACGCTATGGACTGCAGCCTGCCAGGCTCTGTCCATGGGATTCTCTAGGCAAGAATACTGGAGTGGATTGATGTGCCCTCCTCCAGGGCATCTTCCTGATCCAGGGATCAATCCCAAGTCTTTTATACCTCCTGCATTGGCAGCTGGGATCTTTACAGATAGTGCAACCTGGGAACCTCCTAAGTAACTATCTAATTAACTATCAGTTCAGTTCAGTTCAGTTCACTCGCTCAGTCGTGTCCAACTCTTTGCGACCCCACGAATAGCAGCATGCCAGGGCTCCCTGTCCATCACCAACTCCCAGAGTTCACTCAGACTCGCATCCATAGAGTCAGTGATGCCATCCATCCATCTCATCCTCTGTCGTTCCCTTTTTCTCCTGCCCCCAATCGCTCCCAGCATCAAAGTCTTTTCCAATGAGTCAACTCTTCGCATGAGGTGGCCAAAGTACTGGAGTTTCAGATTTAGCATCAGTCCTTCCAAAGAAATACCAGGGTTGCTTTCCTTCAGAATGGACTGGTTGCATCTCCTTGCAGTCCAAGGGACTCTCAAGAGTCTTCTCCAAAACCACAGTTCAAAAGCATCAATTCTTCGGCACTCAGCCTTCTTCACAGTCCAACTCTCACATCCATACATGACCACAGGATAAACCATAGACAGACTTATTTGGCAAAGTAATGTCTCTGCTTTTGAATATACTATCTAGGTTGGTCATAACTTTTCTTCCAAGGAGTGTCTTTTAATTTCATGGCTGCAATCGCAATCTGCAGTAATTCTGGAGCCCAAAAAAATAAAGTCTGACACTGTTTCCACTGTTTCTCCATCTATTTCCCATGGAGTGATGGGACCGGATGCCATGATCTTCGTTTTCTGAATGTTGAGCTTTAAGCCAACTTTTTCACTCTCCTCTTTCACTTTCATCAAGAGGCTTTTTAGCTCCTCTTCACTTTCTGCCATAAGGGTGGTGTCATCTGCATATCTGAGGTTATTTATATTTCTCCCAGCAATCTTGATTCCAGCTTGTGTTTCTTCCAGTCCAGCGTTTCTCATGATGTACTCTGCATAGAAGTTAAATAAACAGGGTGACAATATACAGCCTTGCCATACTCCTTTTCCTATTTGGAACCAGTCTCTTGTTCCATCTCCCATTCTAACTGTTGCTTCCTGACCTGCATACAGATTTCTCAAGAGGCAGGTTAGGTGATCTGGTATTCCCTTCTCTTTCAGAATTTTCCACAGTTTATTGTGATCCACACAGTCAAAGGCTTTGGCATAGTCAATAAAGCAGAAATAGATGTTTTTCTGATAGCTATGCAAAATTCAGCTATATACTGTGGTGTGGTTTGTCAGACAAGATAAGTAAAACTAATACTAAATCAATTAAATTTTATTACCTTTGACTTAAACCCTTGTGTGCTATTAGAATAGCTGATAATGCTTTTGTTGTTGTTGCTGTTCAGTTGACCAGTCATGTCCAACTCTTAGTGACCCCATAGACTGTAGCATGCCAGGCCTCCCTGTCCCTCACCATCTCCTGAGGTTTTCCCAAGTTCATGTGCATTGCATTGGTAATGCCATCCAATCATCTCATGCTCTCATGCCACCTTTTCCTCCTGCCTTCAATCTTCCCTAGCATCAGGGACTTTTTCAATGAGTCTGCTGGTCACATCAGATGACCAAAATACTTGAGGTTCAGCTTCAACATCAGTCCCTCCAAATGAATATTCCAATTTGATTTCTCCTAAGATTGACTGGTTTGATTTCCTTGCTGCCCAAGGGACTCTCAGGAGTCTTCTCCAGCATTGCAGTTTGAAGGCATTTATTATTTGTCATTCTGCCTTCTTTATGACCCACCTCTCACAAGCATACCCCATCTTTATTAAGGTGATAGCTTATGGTGAACAATGCCAGATTCGTGATCTCCAAAGAAGAAGATTTAGCTTCAGGACCAGGGACCAGGCTTGATCACTCAAGATCTCTTCTCTAGCAAAGTTTTATTAAAGTATAAAAATGGAAAGAGAAAGCTTCTGACATAGACATCAGAAGGGGGTCAGAGAGTCTTAGCAAGGGAATTATATACTTTTTAGATTTATTACAATAAATTAAAAAAATGCCTCAGGTTGTAAAGATCTTACTAGACCCACTCTCATAATATACATTTTAAGATAACAAGATTAACCAGAAGGTTTTCAAGAAGGAGAAACTGTCCTCAAGCAGGATGCATTGTTGTTATATAATCTTTAATACAGAGTATAAACTGAGTTGTTTGTTGTGTAATCATCAGTTCCAGGCTTAAAGAAAATAAAAGCAAAATACATTTTATGTGACTAAGACTAAGGAATGTAGAGAGAGAGAAAGGGGAAAAAAAAAAAAAAGGAGGAGGCATTTGTCCTTTTCTCTTCCTTGAGAACTCCATCCCCCTCTCTCCTCCTCCAGGACCCCAGACTTCTTGTCAACCTGCCTAGAAATTGACTCTCTCATCCCCCACCCTTTTTCTTTTAGGATAATTATTTTGCCAAGAGAAAGAGGGGTCAGTTTTGTTCCATAACTACTTCCTGCTATTGAGAGGCATAGTCCCTAAATTGTTGAGGCAACATATTCTCCTAGCCTTCATGTTGAGGATCTACAATCCAGGGACTGCAAGTAACAGTTGGAGGAGGCTGTGGCATGCATAAGGGCCTGAACAACAATTTGTAACCTAAATAGTTTCACATGGTTAGAAACAAACCACATTACACAGTTACAGATGTAAGGCAAAATAGTCATTAAACCAAGTTAAAACTTAATAAAAATTAAAAGTTACATTATGTCTATAGTTAATCCATTTTAGGATTGCTAGACATCATCAGATCAAGAAGAGGTGTCAAGTGTGATTGCTGTTGGTGAAGGTATTCACAAAGCTGAAGAAAATTCCTTCCTTGAAATGGAGAAACCCACTTTATGAAGCCTTCAGTTGATGAGGAGGGGAGTGCTCCATAGACCCACTGATTATACCAATTATGGAGGCTGGGCCAGGGGGTCACCTCCCAGAGTTCTCGTAATGTCTGTTGGAAAGCTGAAAGCTGAGTCACATAGTTAATTCTAAATACTCAGGATCTATTACAATATCTGTGTACCAAACAGTCTGTCATAGAGACAGTCCATTCTTCTTAGGGGCAGTTCTATCCCTCACTAAAGGTATGGGTAAATTTCTAAAACAACTGTTTGTGTTTCCTGAGTTAGCTTACAAGGATGTCTTTTAACAATGTCATTAGCCTTTATAACTTTTTTTGAAGACTGGAGTCTCCAGTAACAGTATAAATGATCTTTTATTCCTAGAGATTTTGACACCCCTTGAGTTGCAGCTGCTTTAAAATCAGAGCCATTGTCACTCTGAACTTTAGAGTTTAAGATCCCACTTACATCATGAGAAGTCAGTACAGTAAGATTTTGCCCATTAGTAAACTTATCAGCTTCAGGCATTAGCAAAACTATAGTAGTAATTACCCTTAAGCCATATGGCCATAGTCTTTATCCATTAAAAAACAGATTAAACTCTGATCCTGTGGGTAAGCTCAAAATTTGAGTTTGCTGGAGAGCAATTTGAAGAGCCATTTGACTCTCTGGGAACCAAATCAGGTTGTCATTTGGGAATTTTGAGTCTCAGTTATAAGTTTATATAAAGGCATGGCAAGTTCCTCATAACTCAGAATCCAAATGTGGTAATAGACTGTAATGCCCAGTTCAGTTCAGTCGCTCAGTAGTGTCCGACTTTCTTTGTGACCCCATGAATTGCAGCGTGCGAGACCTCCCTGTCCATCACCAATGCCCAGAGTTCACTCAGACTCATGTCCATCGAGTCAGTGATGCCATCCATCCATCTCATCCTCTGTGTCCACTTCTCCTCTTGCCCCCAATCCCTTCCATCATTAGAGTCCTTTCCAACGAGTCAACTCTTCCCATGAGGTAGCCAAAGTACTGGAGTTTCAGCTTTAGCATCATTCCTTTCAAAGAAATACCAGGGCTGATCTCCTTCAGAATAGATTTGTTGGATCTCCTTGCAGTCCAAGGGACTCTCAAGAGTCTTCTCCAACACGACATTTCAAAAGCATCAATTTTTCGGTGCTCAGCCTTCTTCACAGTCTAACTCTCACATCCATACATGACCACAGGAAAAACCATAGCCTTGAATAGATGGACCTTAGTTGGCAAAGTAATGTCTCTGCTTTGAATAAGCTATCCCAGTTCAGTTCAGTTCAGTCGCTCAGTCGTGTCCGACTCTTTGCGACCCCATGAACCACAGCACGCCAGGCCTCCCTGTCCATCACCATCTCCCGGAGTTCACTCAGACTCATGTCCATCGAGTCAGTGATGCCATCCAGCCATCTCATCTCTATAGTCCCCTTCTCCTCCTGCCCCCAATCCCTCCCAGCATCAGAGTCTTTTCCAATGAGTCAAATCTTCGCATGAGGTGGCCAAAGTACTGGAGTTTCAGCTTTAGCATCATTCCTTCCAAAGAAATCCCAGGGCTGATCTCCTTCAGAATGGACTGATTGGATCTCCTTGCAGTCCAAGGGGCCCTCAAGAGTCTTCTCCAAAACCACAGTTCAAAAGCATCAATTCTTCGGTGCTCAGCCTTCTTCACAGTCCAACTCTCACATTCCTACATGACCACAGGAAAATCCATAGCCTTGACTAGACGGACCTTAGTTGGCAAAGTGATGTCTCTGCTTTTGAATATACTATCTATGTTGGTCATAACTTTTCTTCCAAGGAGTAAGCATCTTTTAATTTCATGGCTGCAACCACCATCTGCAGTGATATTGGAGCCCCCAAAAATAAAGTCTGACACTGTTTCCACTGTTTCCCCATCTATTTCCCATGAAGTGATGGGACTGGATGCCATGATCTTCCTTTTCTGAATATTGAGCTTTAAGCCAACTTTTTCGCTCACCTCTTTCACTTTCATTGAGAGGCTTTTTAGCTCCCCTTCACTTTCTGCCATAAGGGTGGTGTCATCTGCATATCTGAGGTTATTGATATTTCTCCCGTCAATCTTGATTCCAACTTGTGTTTCTTCCAGTCCAGCGTTTCTCATGATGTACACCTCATATAAGTTATATAAACAGGGTGACAATATATAGCGTTGACGTACTCCTTTTCCTATTTGTAACAAGTCTGTTCCATGTTTAGTTCTAACTGTTGCTTCCTGACCTGCATACAGATTTCTCAAGAGGCAGGTTAGGTGGTCTGGTAGTCCCATCTCTTTTAGAATTTTCCACAGTTTATTGTGATCCACACAGTCAAAGGCTTTGGCATAGTCAGTAAAGCAGAAATAGATGTTTTTCTGGAACTCTCTTGCTTTGCCAATGATTCAGCGGATGTTGACAATTTGTTCTCTGGTTCCTCTGCCTTTTCTAAAACCATCTTGAACATCAGGAAGTTCACGGTTCATGTATTGCTGAAACCTGTCTTGTTGAATTTGGAGCATTACTTTACTAGCATGTGAAATGAGTACAGCTGTGCTGTAGTTTGAGCATTCTTTTGCATTGCCTTTCTTTGGAACTGGAATGAAAACTGACCATTTCCAGTCCTGTGGCCACTGCTGCATTTTCCAAATTTGCTGGCATATTGAGTGTAGCACTTTCACAGCATCATCTTTCAGGATTTGAAACAGCTTAACTGGAATTCCATCACCTCCACTAGCTTTGTTCATAGCGATGCTTTCCAAGGCCCACTTGACTTCACATTCCAAGATGTCTGGCTCTAGATTAGTGATCACACCTTTGTGATTATCCAGGTCATGAAGATCTTTTTTGTACAGTTCTTCCATGTATTCTTGCCACCTCTCCTTAATATCTTCTGCTTCTGTTAGGTCCAGATTATTTCTGTCCTTTATCAAGCCCATCTTTACATGAAATGTTCCCTTGGTATCTCTAATTTTCTTGAAGAGAACTCTAGTCTTTCCCATTCTGTTCTTTTCCTCTATTTCTTTGCATTAATCGTTGAAGAAGGCTTTCTTATCTCTTCTTGCTATTCTCTGGAACTCTGCATTCAGATGCTTATATCTTTCCTTTTCTACTTTGCTTTTCACCTCTCTTCTTTTCACAGCTATTTGTAAGGCCTCCCCAGACAGTATATCCATCCCCAGAAAGGGTGAGGGAAAAACTCCTGAGAAAATATCACAGAATTCCAGTTGCAGCTTAAAAGATGACTAAAACAATAGCATTTGTCTCGTCCAGACAACCCCATTACAATAGTTGATCCAGAGGAAAGTGGACCAGGGTCTTTAGTGAGGACAGAGAAATTTGCCCCAATGTCCAGAAGGAAATTGACTGATTGGCCCTCCACAGTTATTAATATCCAGATTTCCTCAGGTGTTATTAGGATGGGAGTTTGTGTGGGGACCCCTGGGCACCATCAGTCCTGATTGCCTTGGAAGTCTAACCCCTGGGACCTACACCTCAGAGGGCATTCTCTCCTCCAGTGTGGTCATTTGCAGACTGGAAATGGAGCCAGGTGTGGCTTAGATGCCTGAGGGCAATCCCGCTTGAGATGCCCCTCCTTTCCACAGTAATAACAAGCTCATCCCTTTTCAGCTGAGTCCCTCTGGGGATTCTTTTTCAGGCTGTTTAGAGCAGATCTAACAGCTATTGTTGGGGCTTCAGTCTTTTGCCTGTTTCTTTTTTGTTGCCGTTTCTCCTCCTCATGTTCTCTAAAATAGTATATAATCTGAGCCAGCTGCAAGAGTTTTTTTAAAGACTGATTTTGTCCGAACACCTGTTTTCATATCTTATAACAAATATCTTGAGCTAACTGAGTGATAAATCTGTCTTTTAAGTTCATTTCTTCTTTTGAACTTTTGGAATCAATGTCAGTAAACTTGTGGAGAGCCTCCCATAGTCTATTTAAGGTTTTACCAGGAGTTTCCTTCTCTGCCTGTTCTATGTCAGCCAACTGAGCATAGCCTAAAGCCAATGTGCTCGCCTGAGTCCCTGAAGAATACATCTAGCAAAGTGGCTCTGTTATGGGGACTGCTTTTCTCCCAGTAGGAGAAGGGCTATTTCATATTCCCTCTTTCCCCTTTTCTCACGTTCAAACCATTCATCTCCAAAAGTAGTGGCTTCTCTGCTACTGCTACTGCTAAGTCATTTCAGTTGTGTCCGACTCTGTGCGACCCCATAGACAGCAGCCCACCAGGCTCCCTCGTCCTTGGGATTCTCCAAACAAGAACACTGGAGTGGGCTGCCATTTCCTTCTCCAATGTATGAAAGTGAAAAGTGAAAGTGAAGTCGCTCAGTCATATCCGACTCTTGGCGACCCCATGGACTGCAGCCTACCAGGCACCTCCGTCCATGGGATTTTCCAGGCAGGAGTACCAGAGTGGGGTGCCATTGCCTTCTCCAGTGGCTTCTCTAAAACTTGAGTTTTTGAGTCAGGAGTCAGCATCTGTCCCAAGACATGAATTGTATCTCTCCAAGTAAGCTCATAAAGTAAAGCTAGTTCCGTAAAGGCTTCTATGTACTTCTTGGATCCTCTAAACAGTCTTGACTGCAATTGGGACTGTTTGAATTTCTACCAAGACTGAGGCAACCCCTCCTGGAAGGGTGTCCTGACTCTCACCCTGTTCATTTGGGAGCCCCAGATACCGGGGCAAAGTAAGAGGACAGGGGAGAGCTGAAGGTTTCACACCCCAAATCTGCACCCTTAAGACGTAAGTCTGGCATGTGTCCGTAGAGGGAAGAAGAGTAACACATATGTCACTTCTACCTATTTCCCTTGTTTTCTACATAACTTGTCTAGGTGTAAAACAGTATCACAGTTAAGAGACCCTTCAACTGGCTAGCATTCTCCATCTTCCAAAACATATTGTGGACATTCAGTATCACAGAAGATCAGGCATGTCTATTTTTAAATTCTGGGCATCAAACTTGTCCCAGATTTTTAAAATGCTTTTTAAAGGAGTGGTTCTGGAACTGCTAGCTCCCATCTGTAACAGAGAAAAAATCGACATCCACAGCTGTGACTTCTTTCCACCAGAGGCATCCTTCCCTGCTCTAGATGGGGGCATAGGTTAGAGTTCTAATTTCCCACACATTTACAAAACAGTCAAAGAGACTAGGAAAAGCTGACCAAGAAAAGAAAGTTCGGTCCATACACTTTCCCCATTTTTGATCACTCCCTTCACAGGGATGTTGGATGTGTATTGGCATTGGCAGGTTGGTATAGACACCTGACATGGCTTTCCTTTTTGGGGCTGCCTTCAGTCATTAAGAGGCACCACAGAACTGCAAAGCAGGGTGTGTCATTCATTCACACAATCACACTGTAGAGTTAGTAAAGTAAAGCGGAAAATGTGTACACTGAGAAAGCAGAGAGGCTAGAGTTCTTGAGTGTTTTTACCTTGTCCTTAAGATCCCATATGAGCCCCCTGAGATGATAAATTACTGTGAATAATGTAAGATTCATGATCTCTGAAGAAGATTTAGCTATGGGACCAGGGACCAGGCTTGATCACTCGAGTTTTATTAAAGTTTTATTAAAGCTTTCTCTGCCCTTTTTTATACTTTAATAAAACTTTGCTATACAAAAACTCTTGAGTGATCAAGGCTGGTCCCTAGGCCTGAAGCTAAATCTTCTTCAGAGATCACGAATCCGTCATTGTTCACCATAAGCTATCAGACGTATGATTGACAAATGCATATTGCATACAGTCTCTTAAATGTGTACTCTATATAACTTAATACTTTGATGTAAAGTATATGTGTTTACATTGTGCAATAATCACCACAATTTAGCTATCATGATTAGTATTTTCATTTTCATGCGTATATATGTGTGGCAAAATCACTTAAAATCTACTCATTTAGCAAACTTCAAATATACAAACTGTTGTTAACGATAAACACATTAGAAATCCAGAAATGAGTCACTGCACATAACAGGTTCTTATGCCACTTGATCAATTATTTCCCAAGTAATTGCTCCTCCAAATCCATCCCAACCATCACTTGTTATCTACTTCTATAAGTTTCACCATTTTATATTCTACATAGAATTATATCATGCAGTATTTCTGTGTCTGGCTTACTTCTTATGACCTTAATTAGATATGGCTAATATCATAATGTCCTCCAGATTCACTCATGTTGTTACGTGAGTCAGGATTTCTTAAAACAATGTATTCTATCATCTATCAATCCATAAAATTCCTACCCATGTTTTTAACACATTAATTTGTCATTGGGCATATTTTGGCTACTTTGAATAATAATTCAATGAACATAGTAGTGGATATATCTCTTTGAGACACCAATTTCATTTCCTTTAGATATATATCCAGAAGTTGGATTGCTGGATTATATATATATATATATATATATAAATTTTTGAAGACATACATACTGTTTTTCCATAATGGTTGCACCAATGTGCATTCTTACGAACAATATACAATATTTTCTTTTTATCATATTCTCAATAACACTTGTTTTGTGTCTTTTTGATAGTAGTCATTTTAATAGTCATGAAGAGATATCTAATTATGGTTTTTATTTGCATTTCTGTGATATTTAGCAATGTTCAGGACCATTTATCATATCTGCTTACTATTAGTATATTTTCTTTGGGGAAATGTCTAATAAATGTGTTTGGTCATTTTTTAGTCATATGAAGTGCTTTAAAGTACTGAGTTACAAAAGATGTTTTACTGGCATCTCGAGACACTTTGGGTTCATTCAGTTCCAAATCACTACAACAAAGAGAATGTTGGAATAAAGGAGGTCACACAGATATTTTATTTTTTAGTGCAAATACACATTATGTTTATACTAAGCTGTATCCTATTAACTGTGCAATAGCATTATGTCAAAAAATGTATATAACTTAATTTAAAAACACTTTATTGCTAAAAAAAATTACTAAAAAGTCATTTCAAGCCCAGTGAATTGCAGTCTTTTTGCAATACAAACATCAAATATCACATATCACTATGAAAAATATAATAATGTAAAAGTTTGATATATTGCATGAATTTAAAATGTGACATAGACTCAAAATGCACCAATGCTATTGGAAAAAATGATTGATACCAACAGACTTGCTTGATACGGGGTTGCCATAAATCTTCAGCTTGTAAAAATGTAACATCTCTGAATTATCATAAAGCACAAGATATCCCTATATGAATTTTAGATCTTAACACTTCATCAGGTATATCGTTTGTTCAGTTTACATTTGCATATGTTCCACAGCTTGTCTTTCACTCTGTTGATTTTTTTCTGTGATGTCCAGAAATTTTTAACGTTTTAACTTTTTTTTTTTTAATTTTGCTTTTGTCACTTATGCTTTTGGACTCATATCTAAAAAAGTCTTTGACTGGACAATGGCAAGACATTTGTTCCCTAGTTTTACTGTTTCATAAAACTAGTTTTTAGTTCATTGAATTTATATCCAGTTTTCTCAATATCATTTATTAAAACAAAGGAAAAACTATCTTTTCTGCATTGTGTGTCCTTAGCACCTTTTTCAAAGAACAATTGACTACAGTACATGAATTTATTTGTAACTATGTTGCTCCATTCGTCTACATGTCTGTTTTTATGCCAATAACATATTGATTTGGTTAAATTTTGAAATCAGGAAGTATCATACTTTCAGCTTTGTTCTTCTTTCTCAAAATTAGGTAGGATATTTGTGGAATTGTTTGTGTATGTGTGTGTGATCGAATGTGCATTTTAAATTATTTTTCCTATTTGTGTAAAGACTGCCACTGAGATTTTGCTAGGAATTGCATTAGATCCTGTAGATAACTTTGGGTACCATAGGCACTTTCACGTTATTAATTCTTCCAATTCATGGACATGGACTATCTTTCCACTTAGCTGAGTTTTCCTTAAATTTTCTTCATTAATGTCTTATTATAAGTAGAATATTCTTTTTCTGAAGTTTGTGTTTGTGCATAGCAACACCACCAATATGTGTATGTTAATCTTATATCATGTGTCACTGAATGTATTAATCTGACAGTTTATTGTTGTTGCCATTGACTTGCTAGGCTTTTCTATATTATGTACATGAATCTACAAACAGATCATTTTAGTTTAACTTATGAAAATATTATTTTTAGAATTTTTTTCAATTAATCCTTAGA
>SJYQ01002439.1:441057-451794 GCA_006410935.1 Redunca redunca
TAATTAAAGTATATTTGTATTAATGATTACTAACTTACATATTTGGGGACAAAGGGAGATAAAAGAATGAAATATTAAATATTATTTGCATGTGTGTATATATAATCTCTACAAAGCATTGTTGATAGGTTTATACATCCTTGACAAATATATCTTCATCTGTAAATGTTTAGGCTTCTGTAGTGTCTCACTTGGTAAAGAATCTGCTTGCAATGTAGTTGATGTGAGTTGAATCCCTGAGTTGGGAAGATCCCCTGGAGAAGGGAATGACTACTCACCCCAGTATTATTCTCTGAGGAATTCCACAGACGGAGGGACCTGGCAAGATACAGTCCATGGGGTTACAAAAGTGAGTGATTAACACACACACACACACACACACAAACATGTACATGTATATCTTTCTACAGTGCTGAATTCTTAATATGTTTATAAGTAAGTAGTATTTGTATGTATGTGTATAAAAATATACATTATTCATGCTTTCAGTTCAGTTGAGTTCAGTCGCTCAGTCGTGTCTGACTCTTTGCAACCCCATGAGTCGCAGCACACCAGGCTTCCCTGTCCATCACCAATTCCCGGAGCTCACTCAGACTCACATCCATTGAGTCAGTGATGCCATCCAGCCATCTCATCCTCCGTCGTCCGCTTCTTCTCCTGCCCCCAATCCCTCCCAGCATCAAAGTCATTTCCAATGAGTCAACTCTTCGCATGAGGTGGCCAAAGTACTGGAGTTTCAGCTTTAGCATCATTCCTTCCAAGAAATCCCAGGGTTGATCTCCTTCAGAATGGACTGGTTGGATCTCCTTGCAGTCCAAGGGACTCTCAAGAGTCTTCTCCAACACCGCAGTTCAAACGCATCAATTCTTCTGTGCTTAGCCTTCTTCACAGTCCAACTCTCACATCCATACATGACTACTGGAAAAACTATAGCCTTGAGTAGATAGACGTAAGTCGGCAGAGTAATGTCTCTGCTTTTGAATATACTGTCTAGGTTGCTCATAATTTTTCTTCCAAGGAGTAAGTGTCTTTTAATTTCATGGCTGCGATCACTATCTGCAGAGATTTTGGGGCCCAAAAAAATAAAGTCTGACACTGTTTCCCCTTCTATTTCCCATGAAGTGATGGGACCGGATGCCATGATCTTCATGTTCTGAATGTTGAGCTTTAAGCCAACTTTTTCACTCTCCTCTTTTACTTGCATCAAGAGGCTTTTTAGCTCCTCTTCACTCTCTGCCATAAGGGTGGTGTCATCTGCATATCTGAGGTTATTTATATTTCTCCCGGCAATCTTGATTCCAGCTTGTGTTTCTTCCAGTCCAGCATTTCTCATGATGTACTCTGCATATAAGTTAAATAAGCAGGTTCATGCTTTAAATATAGTTTAAAGCAGATTATAAAATGAATATATATTGTCTATACCATTCACATTAACACAATTCTGTAGGAGTGTGAGATACATTTTTATTGCAAGACTAGATCCATAATTATAACATTGAAGAGAGCTCCACATTGGAAAGCAGAGGATTAGCCTTAACATAGTACCCTCAGAGGAATAATCAACTTGAAATTATTGATATTTTATAGACAGATTCTAGCAGGAAAGTTTTGATCATAAAGTTATTGCTTCTTCAAACTTTTGTTGAAAAAGCCTAATTAGTAAAGAGATATTGCAGACCTTTTCTGTACCATATGCTACAGAATCAACCCCAAGGAATGCAACCTAAAATCATATAAAGACCATAAATATAATTTAATCCAGTCTCTTTACCTCAAAATTACTGGCATTGGAAACTGGGTAATTGTGTAGGGCTGTCCTCTGCAGTGTAGAACTTTTAGCAGTATCCTTGGCACCTATCTACTAAAGGTATCTCCACCCTGCTCCTGCCCCTTTATGATACCAAATATGTCCTTGGACAATGCCAAGTGTTCTATAGGGGCAAAATTGTTCCAGTAGAAGACCAATAATAAAAACAAGCTCCTTATTGTCCAAGACGTAGGACTGTAATGCAGAGACACGGAGTTACCTCAGTTCACACAGCTAATAGAGGCTGAGTAGTGAGCAGAGATGACTGGGATTCCTGCTTTGTTGTTCTTTTCTCTATTTGGGGCAGATGGCTGAAATACAGCTCCTACTCACCTTTCATACAAATGCAGGAACAAGGTTTCTGTCCCAATTTCTCCTTTCTTTGGCCTGAAATTATACTTCTTATTAGATATCAATAATCTATCAAAATCCCCTTTTGTGTAAAACATGAAACCAAATATCATATTGCCTACTTATGTGGCTGACTATAAATAGAAGTCTACTTGTATTTATAGGTAAATCAATTATTTAAAGAGAATAATATTAAGTCCAGTTGCATGAATTGCATCATTAATGCAGTGACCACTTAATGCCACTACAATAGTGAATTCATGTTATAAATAAATTAGTGGTTGATTTGTTAGCAGTTGAGGCTTTCTACTTTTTTGCATGTGGTTATTCATTTCAAATTATGCAAACATTAATGCAAATGAGATTCCAAAGCTACTCACATGAAATGACAAAATTAAAGGTACTTTGCAGCTGAACAATGGATCAGGCTTACCTTTTTCTTTTTAATTTTTGCCCTCTTTAGGTGACTGACACAACAAATGCTGACCATTTAGTAACAAACAATTCATACTGGAGAAGTGCAGGGGTTGCCTTATTGAAAACATAACATAAATACATCATTAATGCAAATCATTCCCTGAAATTTTGTACTTAATACCCCTTTATAGAATTGCTCTTATGACAGATTAGGAGAAGCAATGCTAAAATAAACGGACTTTAATCTCTACATATGGAGTATTTCAATCTAGATTTTCCTCTGAAGAAGCAGGAGAAAGGAATGAGAACTGTGAGGAAGTAGAACATAACAATGAAAGCAACCCTCTTTGAGTTAGAAGCCTTTTATTCCAATCTCTTTTCTGTCACTCAAAAGCTATGTAAAGTCAGTACCCCTTATTTATTTTTTAAACGCTAGCATAGGGATCAATAATACAGTCATCTAACTGTTATTATATTTACAGGACATAGTACATTATTATCATATAAGCTATTATTATTAAACTATTGTTGGAGATTCCAAGTTAAATGATTAATATTTTTATGGAATAGCATCTTTCAAAAAAGTAAGAAATGTTATCCATGAAATAAAACAAAACATTTCTTAGACTCTTTCTCAGAAAGACATCTTTCTCCTACATTTATTCCAGATGCCATAACTTTTCTTTGCATAGAGTCTTCCAAACTTTGGTTGTAATATTCTAAGTCTGTAAAAATCACTCTATTAGGAATAGACTAAATGGAATTCCTTCATTCTACAGAATCATGAAGATTGTATTGATGATGTTGGGAGAGTGTTTTTGCATTTTTTGAGGGAGGGGAAAGATATTATTATTATTATTATTATTCTTTTAAACAATAGGGATGCAACCTTTAGCTCTTTCAATTAAAAGTGAAATATTTCTGTGGTAGAAGTTGCTGTACAAAAATAAATGCAGATAACATGAGGTGTAGATTTTATTCTTTGAAATCTAAACTCACTAAGCCTGTATAAACAATTGAAGGATAAGTAAAAAATTCACAGGACAATCTTACAATTGAGTTTCTATATATTAAGTTCCCTGTGGGGATTACAATTGACAATGGTAATATCTTCATATGGAATAACATAACAGATATAACATAACATCTATATCTATAAGATTAAAAAAATAGTATTTATAGAAATGACTTCATAGTTTTGCTTGTTTTTCAGTTGTTGAGTCATACCCAGCTGTCTACAACCCTATGGACTGCAGTACAACAGGCTCCAGTGCCCTCCAGGTTGGAGCTGGTGATGCTAACTATCTCATTTTCTGACATCTCCTTCCCCTTTTGCCTTAAATCTTAATCAGCAGCAGGGTTTTTGCCAATGAGTTGGCTCTTTGCATCAGATGGCAAAGTATTGGACTGATTGGACCTCCTTGTTGTCCAAGGGACTCTTAAGATTGTTCTCCAAACTACAGTTCAAAAGCATAAGTTCTTCAGTGCTCAGCTTTCTTTAGAGTCCAAATTTCACATCCATACATGACTACTGGAAAAGCCATAGCTTTGACTAGATGGAGACCTTTGTTGGCAAAGCAATGTCTCTGTGTTTTAATATGCTATCTAGGTTAGTTGTATCTTTTCTTCCAAGGAGGTGACATCTTTTAATTTCATGGCTGCAGTCACCATCTGCAGTGATTTTGGAGCCCAAGAAAATGGTCTTTCACTGTTTCTATTGTTTTCCCATCTATTTACCATAAAGTGATGGGACCAGAAACCATGATCGTAGTTTTTTGAATTATGAGTTTTAAGCCAGCTTTTTCACTCACATCTTTCACCTTCATCAAGAGACTCTTCAGTTCCTCTTCACTTTCTGCTATAAGGGTGGTGTTATCTACATATATGAGGTTATTAATATTTATCCCAGCAATCTTGAAACCAACTCGTGCTTCATCTGGCTCAACATTTCACATGATGTACTCTGAAAATAAAAGTTAAATAAGCAGGTGACAATATACAGCATTGATGTACTCCGTTCCCAATTTGGAACCAGTCTGCTGTTCCATGTCTAGTTCTAACTGTTACTTCTTGACCTGCATACAGATTTCTCAGGAGGCAGGTAGGTGGTCTGGTAGTCCTATCTCTTTAAGAATTTTCCACAGGTTGTTGTGGTCCACATTGATTTTCCTTGGGATTGAAATGAAATTGGATCTTTTCCATTCCTGTGGCCACTACTGAGTTTTCCAAATGTGTGAGAATATTGAGTGCAGCACTTTCACAGCATCATCTTTTAGGATTTAAATACTTCAGCTGGAATTCCATTGCCTCCACTAGCTTTGTTCATACTGTTGCTTCCTAAGGCCCACTTAACTTTGTATTCCAGGATGTCTGGCTCTAGGTGAGTGATCACACAAAATCATGGTTATCTGGGTCACTAATTTTTTTTTTTTAATAATTCTTCTGTGCATTATTTCCACCTTTTCTGAATATCTTCTGCTTCTGTGAGATCTATACCATTTCTGGCCTATATTGTGCCCATCTTTGCATGAAATGTTCCTTTGGTGTCTTTGATTTTCTTGAAGAGATCTCTAGTCTTTCCCATTCTATTTCTTTGTATTGATCACTGAGGAAGGCTTTCTTATTTCTTTTTGCTATTCTTTGGAACTCTGCAAGCAGATGAGTATATCATTCCTTTTCTCCTTTGCCTTTATCTTCTCTTCTTTTCTCAGTTATTTATAAGGCCTCCTCAGACTACCATTTTGTCTTTTGTATTTCTTTTTCTTGAGGGTAGTCTTGATCACTGCCTCTTATACACTGACACAAAGCTCTGTCCATATTTCTTCAGGCATACTCTTTATCAGATCTAATCCTTTGGACCAATTTTTCACTTCCATTGTATGATTGTAAGTGATTTGATAAACTTTCTTCAATTTAAGTTTGAATTTGCAATAAGGTGTTCATGTTATGAGCCACATTCAGCTCCTTGTCTTCTCTTTGCTTCATGTATAGAGCTTCTCCATCTTTGGCTGAAAATAATAGAATCAACCTGATTTAGGTATTGACTATCTGTTGATGTCCATTTGTAGAGTCTTCTCTTTTGTTGTTGGAAGAGGATGTGTGCTATAACCAGTGTGTTCTCTTGGCAAGACTGTGTTAGTCATTGCCTGCTTCATTTTGTACTCCATGGCCAAATTTACCAGGTTTATCTTGACTTCCTACTTTTGCATTCAAGTCTCCTATAATGAAAAGGACATCTTGTTTTGGCATTAATTCTAAAATGTCTTATTGGTAATCATAGAACCATTCAACTTCAGCTTTTTGGCATTAGTGGTTGGGACATAGACTTGGATTACTGTGTTTTTTAATGGTTTGCCTTGGAAATGAATAGAGATCATTTTGTTATTTTTGAGATTGCATCCAAGTACTGTATTTCATACTCTTTTGTTGACTACAAGAGCTACTCGATTTCTTCTAAGGGATTCTTGCCTACAGCAGTAGACATAATGGTCATCTGAGTTAAATTCGCCCATTCCAGTCCATTTTAGTTCACTGATTCCTAAAATGTCTATGTTCACTTGTGCCATCTCCTATTTGACCACTTCCAGTTTGCCTTGATTTATGGAATTAAAATTCCAGGTTCCTATGCAATAGTATTCTTTACAGTATCAGACTTTCCTTCCTTCACCAGCCACATCCACAACTGTGTGTTGTATTCGCTTTGCTCCATCTGTTCACTATTTTTGTGTTTATTTCTCCACTGAACTCCGGAAGCCTACTGTGCAACAACCTACAGGGGTAATTCATCTTTTATTGTCCTGCTTTTTGCCTTTTCATGCTGTTCATGGGGTTCTTAAGGCAATACTGAAGAGGTTTGCCATTCCCTTTTCCACTGGACTACATTTTGTCAGAACTCTCCACCATGACCCATCTGTCTTGGGTGGCCCTACATGTCATGACTCATAGTTTCATTGAGTTAGACAAGGCTGTGGTCCATGTGCTCCATTTGGTTAGTTTTCTGTGCTTGTGGTTTTAATTCCATCTTCCCTCTGATGAGTAAGGATAAGTAGCTTATGGAATCTTCCTGATGGGAGAGACTGACTGTTGAGGAAACTGGGTCTTGTTATGATGGGCTGGGCCATGCTCAGTAAATCTTTAATCCAATTTTTTTGTTTATGTATGGGCCGTGCTCCCTGGTTGTTTGGACTGAGACCCAGGTCTCCACTGGAGACTCCTAGACACTCACAAGGAAATCTGACTCAGTCTTTTGTGGGGACAATTCTCCTTTCTCCTGCCCCCTGATATGAACAAGGTTTTGTTTGTGCCCTCCAAGAGTCTATTTCCCCAGTCCTGCGGAAGTTCTGTAATCAAATTCCAGTGGCCTCTGAAGTCAAATTCCTTGGGAGTTCTCAGTCCCTTTGTTAGATCCCCAGGCTGTGAATTCTATAATTTGTCCTAGAACTTTCTTAAGGTACAAGGTTAAGTTTCCTATTTGATGTCTTTCTTGCCTCTTGAGGTGGGTTTGTATTACTATAAGCTTTTCTCTTAGAATAGCTTTTGTTTCATTCCATAGGTTTGGGTGGTTGTGTTTTCATTGTTATTTTCTCTACACATTTTTTTGTTTGTTTGTTTTCTCTTTGATTTCTTCAGTGATCTGTTGTTTATTTAGTAGGTTTTCTTAATCTACATATATTGTTTTTTTATTTTTTCCTGTAATTAATATCTAACCTCATAGTGCTATGTTCAGAAAAGATGCTTGATTCAATTTAAATTTTCTTTAATTTACCAAGACTTGATATGTGACTCAAAACGTGATCTATTCTAGAGAATGCTTGGACTTGAGAAAATATTGTCTTCTGCTGCATTTGGATGGACTGTCCTGAATATATCTATTAGATGCATCTGGTCTAATGTGCATTTAAGGCTTGTGTTCCCTTATTAATATTCTGTCTGTCTGATCTGTCCATTGGGTGTTACTGTCAATTACTTATTTTTTTTTTAATCTGGTAGTGTTTGCCTCATGTAATGAAGTGCTCCTATTTTGGGGGCATAAATATTTTCAGATGTTCTGTCTTCTTCCTGGATTGATCCCTTGATCATCATGTGGTATTTCCTCCTTGTCTCTTGTAATATTCTTATATTAAACTCTATTTTATCTGATGTGATAATTGCTCTTCTGGCTTTCTTTCTATTTTCATTTGCATGGAGTATCTTTTTCCATCCTCTCACATTGAGTCTAAATGTGTCCTTAAGCCTTAAGTTGGTCCCTTGTAGATGGGTCCTGTTTTTTGTATTATTCACCCAGTCTGTGTCTTTTGGCTGGAATGTTATTTATTTAGATTTAAAGTAATTGTTGATTTATATATNTTTAATTTTTGTTGGTTTGATATATATGTATCTCATTGTCTTCTCTCATAGATTTATCCTGTTTGGTACTTTGCACTTTTTGGACTTGATTATTTCTTTTATTTCTTTTTATTTATTTACTTATTTTTTGTTATTGACGTTTTCTACTATAATCCCTTCAAAAATTTTCTGACACTTTCTGTTTCTATTCTACTTCTGGTGCTCCTATAATTTAAATGTGGGCACGTTTAAAGTTTTCTCAGAGCTCTCTGATTCCTTTTAGAATATTTTTGATGTCAGTAATTGTGTTGCTTATCACTATTTGTTTATTCTTTGTTTCTCATAATTTTTTGTTAAATGTGTTAAATGATTCTTGTATTTTCTCTATTCTATTTTTGAAATTTTGGATCATCTTTACTACCATTATGCTGAATTATTTTTTCAGGTAATTTTTCTATTTCTTCTTCATTTATTTAATCTTGTGGGTTTTTATGTTGTTCTTTCATCTGTGCAGTACTTCTCTCTCTCTCTCTCTTTAAATTTATTCTAATTACTGTGTGAGGTCTCCTTCCCTTGGAGATAGGGTCATGACTCTTCTTGCTTTTGTTTCTACATCTGTGGTTTTGTTTCTCCAATTCTTATGTAGACTTCATACTTGGAGGGGATTTTTCGTGTGCTTTTGTGGAAGATGAGGTTTTTGGTTTTGTTTTTGTTTTCCTCTGAGAGGCAGAGCTATGTGAGATCATTTGCTTAGGCATGCCTGTGGGAAGACTGCTGATTATTGGATTTGTGTTATTGTCTTGCTTGCTGTTTGAATGAGGTATCCAGGACTGGGTGCTGCAGGAAATTGGGAGGTTACAGTTCTTGGATCTAGGTGAAGGCCTTCATGGTCACTCTTAATGATCAGTACTCCCTGGGCCAGGAGTTCTCTGGCAGTCTAGTGTCCTGGATATGTCACTCTTGTTTGAGAGGTTCAGTCCTGGCTTCTGGCTAGGGATCAAAGAACCCACAAGACACTAAAGGGGGTTCAAATGAACAAAAACCTCCCCCAAACCCCAAAAATAGGAACAGAAAAGCAAGAAATGAAAAATGAACCCCAGACAAATGGTAAAACCCAAATCAGACAAATAAAAGCAAAATCAAAAGAATATGTACAGACACACACACACAAAGAAAACAAAGTAAAAGAGAGTGACCCAGCAAGCAAAGGAAACCAAAAATGATATCAACCAATTAATAACAAAGCTAAAACCGAAAACAAGACCAAAGCAGACTGCCAACTGAGGAGTAAAGGGAAGAAAAGGAAATAAAAAAACATCGTGGTGAAAAAAATTAAAAATATATAGAAAAATAAATTTAAATAATATAAGTATATAATAAAATTTCCATATATATATTAAAACAAACAAACAAACATAAGTCTACAACTAGAAAAGGGGCTTCCCAGGTGGCTCAGTGGTAATCTACCTGTCAATGCAGGGAGCACAGGAGATGCAGGTTTGATCCCTGGGTTGGGAAGATGCCCTGGAGTAGGAAATGACAACCCACTCCAGTATTCTTGCCTGGAAAATTCTGTGGATAGAGAAGCCTGGTGGGTTGCTGTCCATTGGGTGTCAAAAGTCAGACACGACTGAGTAACTAAGCATGCATGCACAAGAAAAGAAGCAAAACAAACAAAATAAAACTTAGAAAGCCAAAGTAGAGGTAGAAACATACAAAGGGAATAAAAATAAACTGCTTGCCAATGCAGGAGACACAAGAAATGCGGTTCAATCCCTGGGTCAGGATGTCCCCTGGAGGAGGGTGTGGTAGCCCACTCTAGTATTATTGCTTAGAGTATCCCATGGACAGAGGAGCCTCGCAGGCTACAGTTCATAGGGTTGCAAATAGTAGGACAAGAATGTAGTGATTTAGTATGCACACACATGATATAATCAACAAAATAGTGACCAAAAGCTTCTGATTAGTCAATGTTGAGTTTTTCGTTATTAGAGCCTGTCATATTTGATGAAAATGTAATCTGCTTAAGTCAAGAGAAACTGAAAATATAAGTTTATTGTACTGAACTTATTCTAACATACCTTTGGAGTATCACTTGAACTAGAAATGTAGAAATAAAAGTAGCTTTAATCACTCACCTAAATGCTGCATGACCAAAGGAAAACAGGACATGCTGCAAACTTGATGTCTCTTTATCTACAAGCACAGACAATATGCAAGAAGATCAAATAGAAGATTAATTATATATTTACACTCAAATTTATGAGGTTATATTGTTAGAAAACCCAAATTAAATACTTGGACTTCAGTTAAAATTCTTGATCCTCAATGCCTATAGTAAAACAATCATTAAAACTAAACTATACATGTACAAGGAGAATACAGGTCAGATTTCAAGGTCTTGCAAAAGCTTCTCTCCTTAGTTCATTGAAATAAATTGTTTATCATCTTCTTAGCACCTACCAGAATAGCAGGTGAGAGCAGCCGGGCAAAAAATGAAAATTTTTATTTTTTATGGGTACTATATTTGAAACTCTTATTTATATACTTTGCCAAATATTTTCTACAGATTAATGTATAAAACATAAGACTATTAGGGAAAAAATAAACATTTTATATTTCTTTATTTTCCACACATGTGTCTAAGTGAAAGTAAATATAATATATTCTCCCTCTTCTCCACTAGTCAAATTGAGTAAAAAGTATCTCCTACAAGGTATGATGCCATTTAATTTTCTTTAACTGTTCCATGATTTTTTAAATTTAATATTTTGAATTATATTTGACTAAAATATTATATTATTTATAGGGATACAACATAGTAATTAACTATTTTT
>SJYQ01002439.1:453235-463885 GCA_006410935.1 Redunca redunca
AAATAAAGATTTTTATTAAGAATGCTATTATCATTGAATTTGCTCTCTATTTATTAAAATGTTCACTTTAGAAAGAATGATTACTCCATAGTGAGGAAATTTAACACTTCTAAAGAGAAGTGAAAGAGTAGAACAAATTTTTCAATTATGAAATATTGTACTGGATATGGAAGAAAACAATTGCCATTTGTGAGTTCTTGCTGAAATTAAAAGAAAATACTTTAAAGCTTTTCTTAAAATATATATGTGTGCAATTTATATGCAATGTATAAGCATATATAAAATTTACTATACATTTGCTTCTACCTTGAAACAAGACTATCACACAATAAACATATTAAGTTGGATTATGAAACTTTAACTTGGTATTAATTTTGAAAAGATACCATTGACCTAATCCACAAAATATGACTTTTTTGTATATTTGAAGCCCTAAAGACACTAATTGGGATAGCTGAAGTAGAGATACACCATCACAGCAAAGGAGGCAGTGTTACAAATGCAAATTTTATTTTCCTCTCTACAATACAGTAAATCCTCTACATACAAATAAGTTCCATTCCCAGGCCATATTCATAAGCACGATTTTTAAGTCCAACAAAATTAACTTAGGTATGTAACAAACACAATCAGTTATTTGGTACTGTACTGTAATAAGTTTATGATAATTTTCACACAAATAATAGATAAAAACAAACACAAAAAATAAAGATAAATGTTTTTGCTACCCTATGGATTGTTATCTACCAGGCTCCTCTGTCCATGGGATTTTCCAGGCAGGAACATTAGAATGTGTTGTGACTTCCTTCTGAAGGGGATCTTTCCAATACAAGGATCAAACCTGAATCTCTTACTGCATCTCCTGCCACATCTCCTGCATTTCAAGCAGATGCTTTACAGCTGAGCCACTAGATAAGCCCACCATGAGAAATACAGTAGTACCGAAAAACAACTGGCAATTACTCTTTGGGATAGGCAGAGGAGGTGGGAGATGTTAGAGCTGAAGGATCATTAGAAATTGAATCCTTGCTAAATTCAACTCTATGTATCCTCTTGAAAACATCATTCAGTGATATCTGGGTTCAATTCAATTCCGGTCAGTCGATCAGTTATGTCTGACTCTTTCTGACCCCATGGACTGCAGATTGGCAGACCTCCCTGTCCATCACCAACTCCTGAGTTTATCTAAATTTATATCCATTGAGTCGGTGATGCTATCCAAACATTCCATCCTCTGTTGTCCCCTTCTCATCCTGCCCTCAATTTTTCCCAACATCAGGGTCTTTTCAAAAGAGTCAGTTCTTCCCATCAGGTGGCCAAAATATTGGAGTTTCAGTGTCAACATCAGTCCTTCCAATGAACACCCAGGATTAATCTCCTTTAGGATGGACTGGTTGGATCTTCTTGCAGTCCAAGGGACTCTCAAGAATCTTCTCCAACACCACAGTTCAAAAGCATCAATTCTTCGGTGCTCAACTTTCTTCACAGTCCAACTCTCACATCTATACATGACCACAGGAAAAACCATAGCCTTGACTAGACGGATCTTTGTTGGCAAAGTAATGTCTCTGCTTTTGAATATGCTATCAAAGTTCATCATAACTTTCCTTCCAAGAGTAAGTGTCTTTTAAATTCATGGCAGAAATCACCATCTGCAGTGATTTTGGAGCCCCCCAAAATAAAGTCTGATACTGTTTCCACTGTTTCCCCATCTATTTCCCATGAAGTGATGGGACCAGACCATGATCTTCGTTTTCTGAATGTTGAGCTTTAAGCCAAATTTTTAATTCTCCTCTTTCATCAAGAAGCTTTTTAGCTCCTCTTCACTTTCTGCCATAAGGGTGGTGTCATCTGCATATCTGAGGTTATTGATATTTCTCCCAGCAATCTTGACTCCATCTGGTGCTTCTTCCAGCCCAGCGTTTCTCATGATGTACTCTGCATATAAGTTAAATAAGCAGGGTGACAATATACAGGGTGACAATATACAGCCTTGACATACTCCTTTTCCTATTTGGAACCAGTCTGTTGTTCCATGGCCAGTTCTAACTCCTGCTTCGTTTCTCAAGAGGCAGGTCAGGTGGTCTGATATTCCCATCTCTTTCAGAATTTTCTGCAGTTTATTGTGATCCACACAGTCAAAGGCTTTGGCATAGTCAATAAAGCGGAAATAGATGGTTTTCTGGAACTCTCTTGCTTTTTCCATGATCCAGTAGATGTTGGCAATTTGATCTCTGGTTCTTCTGCCTTTTCTAAAACCAGCTTGAACATCTGGAAATTCACAGTTTGCGTATTGCTGAAGCCTGCCTTGGAGAATTTTGAGCATTACTTTACTAGTGTATGAGATGAGTGCAATTGTGCAGTAGTTTAGTTCTGCCCCTAATAGGTCCCAAAGCCTATCCATCCCAAGTATCTCCACTAGTACTGAGTGCTGTGTCACATACTTTGTTAGATCTTCTATGTGGTCATTGCTGGTTAGACTGCAACTTCCATTCTTGATTTTCATCTGCAACTACAAGCCTAAGCCCTAGAAAAACTGATGATATCCAACTTCTCTACCTCTTGAGACTGAGGAATTCAATAATATGGTATTTGTCCTTTATGATTTGTCACGTTATTTCTCTCCTGTGACTTCCTGCACAAAAGGAAGTCAGAAAATCTAGAGAGTAACATGTTCACCAGAACGTTTTCTATCACAATCTTCTTAACAGATTCCAAACATCTTTTGAGAAAACCATGAAAGAAAATGTATACTGTTGACTATGGAATTCATTTTAGAAAACTAACACAAAAGGCTCCACCCCATCTCACAAGCAATTGCTGTCATAATTTTTATTTCTGAATAATAAAAACCCTACCATACAATGTTTTCACTTGTGAGTAAAACATTTAATGGCAGAGGTATAACAATTAAGGAAACCATCTCAGACACCTCAGAGTCAATAGATACCCACAGAGTGAGGGGTCAAGAGGGCAAAATTTAAAGTGGAACTCCCACTCAAGTGCTGACACTGCTCTTGCTTGAGCCTACAAATGGGTGCCTTCTTAAATTTTTCACTCTGAATACTTCACTTGCCTCATTGTAGTCATCTGTCTGTTCAACCTTTCCTTTAGCTTTTTGAATCATATGTAATGTAGTTTTATGAAAAATGAAATGACAAGTGACTTCATTATTGTTGCCTGGAAAGTCCCATGGATAGAGGAGCCTGGAGGGCTACAGCCCATGGGGTTACAAGAGTCAGACATGATTCAGAGACTAAACAATTTGTAATTATAAACTCTTTTTAATATTTTTAACTGTTAATTTTACTGCTTGTATCTGTTCTTGTTTGTTTTCAATACATTACTTTCACCTTTACTTTGAGTATAATTTTTCTCTTTCTTTGCAAGTTTGGTAATTTTTGATTGAATGCCAAGCACTTTGGATTTTACTTTGGTGGACAGTGGATTTTTCTATTCCTATATCTAATACTGAAATTTGTTCTGAGGCACAGCTGAGCTACTGGAAACAATTTGATATATCCAGATATTACTTAAGATTACTTAGGTGGAACTAGATTAATAATTGGGTGACAGAACCAAACTTTAGTTAATATTGCATTCAGTAAAGAATTAATGAATGCTTTCCAGTTAAGACAGAATAATGGAAGAATATCTATTGGCACAACTTTTATTCAATGTCGTATAGGGTTTCCCATCTAATGCAAAAAGAAAAAAAAATAAAATAAAGATATAACATTAGAAAATGATGAAGTAAAATTGTTTATTGGCACCTGTAATATTGTTTCAGTGTGTCTGCCCTCTGATGCCCTCTTGCAACACCTACCATCTTGCTTGGGTTTCTCTTACCTTGGATGAGGGGTATTTCCTCACCACCACCCCTCCTGACCTTGAATGTGGAATAGCTCCTCTAGGCCCTCCTGCGCCTGTGCAGCCACTGCTCCTTGGAAGTGGGGATGCTCCTCTCAGCTGCCACCCTTGACTCAGGTGTGGGGTAGCTCCTCTAAGCTGCTCCTGCACTGTCACAGTGTGGCACTCTCAGCCACCAGCTCTGGGCTCGGACATAAGGTAGCTCCTCCCAGCTAACGCTCCTGAACTTGGACGTGGGGTAACTCCTCTTGGCAACCACCCCTTGGACAAGGGGTCCTTCAGCTTGTGCTCCTGATGTTGGATAACCTGCGGCCAGCACACTTAGTGCTAGTCAATTAGTGTGATTAGATTAGTCAATCAAATCACACTAGGACCACAGCCTTGTCTAACTCAATGAAAGTAAGCCATGCCCGTGAGGCCACCCAGGACAGGTGGGTCATGGTGGAGAGGTATGAGAGAATGTGGTCCACTCAAGAAGGGAATGGCAAACCACTTCAGTATTCTTGACTTGAGAACCCCATGAACAGTATGAAAAGGCAAAATGATAGGATACTGAAAGAGGAACTACCCAGGTCAGTAGGTGCCCAATATGCTACTGGAGATCAGAGGAGAAATAACTCCAGAAAGAATGAAGGGATGGACCCAAAACAAAAACAATACCCAGTTGTGGATGTGACTGGTAATAAAAGCAAATTCTGGTGCTATAAAGAGCAATATAGCATAGGAACTTGGAATGTCAGGTCCATGAATCAAGGCAAATTGGAAGTGGCCAAACAAGAGATGGCAAGAGTGAATGTCAACATTCTAGGAATCAGCAAACTAAAACGGACTGGAATGGGTGAATTTAACTCAGATGACCATTACATCTACTACTGTGGGCAGGAATCTCTCAGAAGAAAAGAAGTAGCCATCATGGTCAACAAAAGAGTCTGGAATGCAGTACTTGGATGCAATCTCAAAAACGACAGAATGATCTCTGTTCATTTCCAAGGCAAACCATTCAATATCACAGTAATCCAAGCCTATGCCCCAACCAGTAACACTGAAGAAGCTGAAGTTGAATGGTTATATGAATACCTACAAGACCTTATAAAACTAACACCCAGAAAAGATGTCCTTTTTATTATAGGGGATTGGAATGGGAAAGTAGGAAGTCAAGAAATGCCTAGAGTAACAGGAAAATTTGGCCTTGGAATACAGATTGAAGTGGGGCAAAGACTACTAGAGTTTTGCCAAGAAAATACACTGGTCATAGAAAACACCTTCTTCCAACAACACAGGAGAAGACTCTACACACGGACATCACCAGATGGTCAACACTGAAATCAGATTGATTATATTCTGTGCAGCCAAAGATGGACAAACTCTATATAGTCAACAGAAACAAGACCAGGAGCTGCCTGTGGCTCAGATCATGAACTCCTTATTGCCAAATTCAGACTTAAATTGAAGAAAGTAGGGAGAACCACTAGACCATTCAGGTATGACCTAAATTAAATCCCTTATGATTATACAGTGGAAGTGAGAAATAGATTTAAGGAACTAGACCTGATAGATAGAGTGCCTGATGAACTATGGACTGAGGTTTGTGACATTGTAGAGGAGACAGGGATCAAGATCGTCCCCATGGAAACGAAATGCAGAAAAGCAAAATGGCTGTCTGGGGAGGCCTTACAAATAGCTGCGAAAAGAAGAAAAGTGAAAAGCAAAGGAGAAAAGGAAAGATATAAGCATCTGAATGCAGAGATCCAAAAATGGCAAAAAGAGATAAGAAAGCCTTCCTGAGTGATCAATGCAAAGAAATAGAGGAAAACAACAGAATGGGAAAGACTAGAGCTCACTTCAATAAAATTTGAGATACCAAGGGAATATTTCATGCAAGATGAGCTTGATAAAGGACAGAAATGGTATGGACCTAAAAGAGGCAGAAGATATTAAGAAAATATGGCAAGGGAAACCGGAAGATGGTGGAGGAATAGGACGGGGAGACCACTTTCTCCCTCAAAAATTCCTCAAAAGAACATTTCAATGCTGAGCAAACTCCACAAAACATCTTCTGAATGCTGGCAGAGGACATCAGACACCCAGAAAAGCAGATCATTGGCTTCAAAATCAGGTAGGGAAAAAATATAAAAGGCGAAAAAAGAGACAAAGGAGGTGGGGAGGGAGCTCCATCCCGGGTAGGGAAGCCCGTCCCGGGAAAGGAACTTTAAGAAGAGAGGTTTCCAAACACCAGGAAACACTCTCCCTGCTGAGTCTGTGCCGAGCCTTGGAAGCATAGAGGGCAACATAACAGGAAGGTTAAATAAATGAATAAGTAAAACCAACAGATTCCAAACCCAACAGTAACTTCCCCAGCGGCAAAGCAGCACAGACACCTGAATCCGCCACTAGCAAGTGGGGGCAGGGCAGGGACGCACGGGAAGCGTGGGCTGCAGGGCTTTGTAAAAATCGGGCAGGAATGCCCGGCACGTAACCAGAACAAACTAACTTGGGCTAGTAAACCAGACTTGGGGATAGCTAACCATGTGAAGAGCTCGAACATAAGACACCGCCAGGACCACGCACAGAACAAAGGACAGAACGGAAATAGCTGGCTGCAGACCATCCCCCACCAGGGACAGGCAGCCAGAGCCATAAGGGCTGGAAAGGGACAATAGCAGCCCCGGAGAGACTTTTCCTACCAAACGGCAAGGAGGCTTCTTTGCTAAAACTTCTGGGGGTGCTGGTCAGTCATCATCTGCCTCACAAGGGGCGCCAGCGGTACACCCAGAAAACTGAGCAGCAGAGGCGAGAAACATGACAAGTCGCAGAGACTGCGTTTGCCAAACATCTGAGACACTCTGACCCAGGAAGGGCATGAAACGCAGTCCCAAAGTAATTCGCGCCTCTGGGGGATACCTGAGCGCCGAACCCAAGCGGCTTAGACCGGGGAAGGGCACACAGCCTAGGGCCAGCCTCAGACGGTTTCCGGCAGAGAAACGTAGAGCCTGAGCGGTTTGTGCACCATGAGCAGGGGCAGACCCAGCGGGGCTGAGACACTGTGTACACATGACAGTGTTATTTGTGTGCAGCATCCCTCCCTCCCCACAGCACGATTGAACAAGTGAGCCAAAAAAAAAAAGGGGGTCCACCACCGCCCCTCCCCCATGCAAGGACGGAAATCAGACATGGAAGAGACCAGCAAACAGAAGTTAAAGAGAGGAAACCGCCTTGAAAGTGACCCCACACAGCCCACAACTCCAGAGAAATGGCCAGATATATCTTTACTATTTTTACAATCATTACCCCCCCTTTTTTTTTCCGTTTTTTTCTCCCTTTTTTTCTAACTTTTTAAAATTGATAAGCCCTCTATTTCTCTTTTAATTTTTATTTCTGAAACTATTTCTATTCAAAAAAAAAGACCTACTTTTTAAAGCAAACACCATATATAGTCTTTTGAAGTTGTTGATTAGGTTTTTTAATAATTCTTGTGACTTTGTTTTTGTTTGTTCATTTGTTTGTTTGTTTTTTTTTTAATATTTTTTCCTTCTTCATTTCATTAATATTGTATTTTTGAAAATCCAACCTCTACTCTAGATTTTTAATCTTCGCTTTTTAGTTTTTGTTGTCAATTTTGTACATTTAAAACCCAAAACCTCACTACCCAGTTCTACTTGAGAGGAAGATTACTGGCTTGATCACTCTCTCTTCCTTTGGACTCTCCTTTTCTCCACCAGGTGGCTTCTATCTCTTCCCTCCCCCTTCTATTCTCTATCCAACTCTGTGAATCTCTGTGTGTTCCAGATGGTGGAGAACACTTAGGGAACTGACTACGGGCTGGATCTGTCTCTCTCCTTTTCATTTCCCTCTTTTATCCTCCTGACCTCCCCTGTCTACTTCCTCCCTCTCCTCTTCCCTTTATAACTCCGTGAACATCTCTGAACAGGCCAGACAGTGGAGTGCACATAAGGAAGTGATTACTGGCTAGCTTGCTCTCTCCTCTTTTGATCCCACCTCATCTCATTCCAGTCTCCTCTAACCACCCCCTCCCCCTTCTCTTCTCTTCTCTATGTAACTCAGTGAACCTCTCTGGGTGTCCCTCAATGTGGAAAATCTTTTCATCTTTAACCTAGATGTTTTTTCATCAGTGCTGTATAGATGGAGAAGTCTAGAGGCTACTGTAAAAATAAAACAGAAAACCAGAAGCAGAAGGCTTAAGTCCAAAACCTGAGAACATCAGAGAACTCTTGAATCCAGGGAACTCTTGAATCCAATAGGAGCTCAAAACACGCCTTCATACCTACACTAAAACCAAGCCCCGCCCAAGGGCCAACAAGCTCCAGAGCAAGACATACCATGCAAATTCTCCAGCAACACAGGAACACACCCCAGAGCTTCAATATACAGGCAGCTCAAAATTACTCCAAAAGCACTGATGTCTCATAACCCACTACTGGTTTCTCCAGTGCGCTCCAGAGAGAAGAAACCCAGCTCCACCCACCAGAACTCCAACACAAGCCTCCCTAACCAGGAAATCTTGACAAGCCACTGATACAACCCTACCCACAGTGAGGAAGCTCCATAATAAAGAAAACTCTGCAAATTCCCAGAATATAGAGAGACCACCCCAAACGCAGCAATATAAGCAACATGAAGAGACAGAGGAATACTCAGCAGGTAAAGGAACAGGAGAAGAGCCCATCAAACCAAACAAAAGAGGAATAGATAGGGAATCTACCTGAGAAAGAATTCTGAATATTGATAGTGAAAATGATCCAAAAACTGGAAATCAAAATGGAAGCACAGATAAGTAGCCTGGAGACAAGGATTGAGAAGATGCAAGAAAGGTTTAATAAGGACCTAGAAGAAATAAAAAAGAGTCAATATATAATGAATAATGCAATAAATGAGATCAGAAACACTCTGGAGGCAACAAATAGTAGAAAAAGAGAGGCAGAAAATAGGATCAGTGAAATAGAAGATAGAATGGTAGAAATAAATGAATCAGAAAGGAAAAAAGAAAAACAAATTAAAAGAAATGAGGACAATCTCAGAGACCTACAGGACAATATGAAATGCTCCAACATTCGAATCATAGGAGTCCCAGAGAAGAAGACAAAAAGAAAGACCATGAGAAAATCCTTGAGGAGATAATAGTTGAAAACTTCCCTAAATTGGGGAAGGAAATAATCACCCAAGTCCAAGAAACCCAGAGGGTTCCAAATAGGATAAACCCAAGGCGAAACACCCCAAGACACATACTAATCAAATTAACAAAGATCAAACACAAAGAACAAATACTAAAAGCAGCAAGGGAAAAACAACAAATAACTCACAAGGGGATTCCCATAAGGATAACAGCTGACCTTTCAATAGAAACTCTTCAGGCCAGGAGGGAATGGCAAGACATACTTAAAGTGATGAAAGAAAATAATCTACAGCCCAGATTACTGTACCCAGCAAGGATCTCATTCAAATACGAAGGAGAAATCAAAAGCTTTACAGACAAGCAAAAGTTGAGAGAGTTCAGCACTACTAAACCAGCTCTCCAACAAATGCTAAAAGATATTCTCTAGACAGGAAACACAAAAAGGATGTATGAACCCGAACCCAAAACAATAAGGTAAATGGTAAAGGGATCATACTTATCAATAATTACCTTAACGGTAAACGGCTTGAATGCCCCAACTAAAAGACAAAGACTGGCTGAATGATACAAAAACAAGACCCCTCTATATGCTGCTTACAAGAGACCCACCTCAAAACAAGAGACACATACAGACTGAAAGTAAAGGGCCGGAAAAAGATATTCCATGCAAATAGAGAACAAAAGAAAGCAGGAGTGGCAATACAAATATCTGATAAAATAGACTTTAAAACAAAGGCTGTGAAAAAAGACAAAGAAGGCCACTACATCATGATCAAAGGATCAATCCAAGAAGAAGATATAACAATTATAAACATATATGCACCCAACATAGGAGCACCACAATATGTAAGACAAATGCTAACAAATACGAAAGGAGAAATTAACAATAACACAATAATAGTGGGAGACTTTAATACCCCACTCACACCGATGGACAGATCAACTAAACAGAAAATTAACAAAGAAACGCAATCTTTAAATGATACAATAGACCAGTTAGTCCTAATTGATATCTATAGGATATTTCACCCCAAAACAATGAATTTCACCTTTTTCTCAAGTGCTCCAGGATAGATCACATCCTGGGCCATAAATCCAACCTCGATAAATTCAAAAAAATCGAAATCATTGCAAGCATCTTTTCTGACTTAATGCATTAAGATTAGATCTTACAGGAGATCTAATCACAGGAGAAAAACTATTAAAAATTCCAACATATGGAGGCTGAACAACACACTTCTGAATAACCAACAAATCACAGAACATATCAAAAAATAAATCAAATTATGCATAGAAATGAATGAAAATGAAAACACAACAACCCAAAACCTGTGGGACACTATAAAAGCAGTGCTAAGAGGAAAGTTCATAGCAATACAGGCACACCTCAAGAGACAAGAAANAGGCATACCTCAAGAGACAAGAAAAAAGACAAATAAATAACCTAACTCTACACCTAAAGCAACTAGAAAACGAAGAAATGGAGAACCCTAGAGTAAGTAGAAGGAAAGAAATCTTAAAAATTAGGGCAGAAATAAATGCTAAAGAAACAAAAGAGACCATAGCAAAAATCAACAGAGCCAAAAGCTGGTTTTTGAAAGGATAAATAAAATTGACAAACCATTAGCCAGACTTATCAAGAAACAAAG
>SJYQ01002440.1:8660-23735 GCA_006410935.1 Redunca redunca
TTCTGTTATATCTCCATTTTCTATTTAGACAGAGATGAAGTGTGTTATTTTTGAGGATCTAAAATAAGTATAGAGTTAGAAGCACCAATATACATAAGAAATGTAGATGAAAGCAACTTATATTTTAGAGAGCTTTCAAATACTCAAACTATTCATAGGTTTGCATTATATAACTTACTGCACCCAATGGATCTTTAAGTGAAAGGTATATTAAATGTGCCCAGATTCTATATAAGAAAAAATAAGACCAAAAATGTAGATCACCTTGCCCAGCTTCCTTCAAGTAAGAAGGAATTTAGCCTAGGCCTCTGATGCTCAATGAACTGCTCCTCCTTTTCTGCTGCAACTATTAGCCCAGTCTTCCAAAAGAGAATGTCTTGTGAAGTCTTCTCAAAAAATAACTGGAGGGTTTCACAATATTAGACCTGCTGAAAAAGCCATAAGTTCAAAACAGAAATCTGTAGAAGCTGAAACCAAAATAAACAGACAAATAAATACATAAAAAGTACTTAGAGCTATTTAACCTCACACTATGAAACTATAAAGCAGCTATTCAAAAAAGAAAATAATCAAGTAAATATGCAAGAGCTGACTCATTTGAAAAGACCCTGATGTTGGGAAAGATTGAGGGCAAGAGGAGAAGGGGATGACAGAGGATGAGATGGTTGGATGGCATCACCGACTCAATGGATATGGGTTTGGGTGGATTCCAGGAGTTGGTGATGGACAGAGATGCTGCAGTTCATGGGGTCACAAAGAGTCTGACACGACTGAGCGGCTGAACTGAACTGAACAGAACTGAAATATGCAAGAAGCTTACTAAAAATTAGGAATCACTATAGACTGAGTTAGTATGCAATCTGTAGTGATGTATGAAAACTCACATAATAAGCAATTCTTTGTAGTTCTGATATTACTACAAGAGTACAAATCTGAAAACCTCAGTGTAACACACACATAAATATTAATATAAACATAAGTCAAGTAGTAAATGACTGCTATATGTAATATACTAATACATGGAAATTCATTCTTAAACTTTTGCCAGTTTTACCTATTATATTTAAACGTAGGTGCATCAGACTAAAGTACTCATGAATGGCACTGTCTCATAGGACCTTCTGCAATGACAGATCTTTAGATCTGAACCTTTCCCAAATGATAGCCAACTGGCACCTGTGACCACTGAGCACTTAAAATGTGACTTTTGTTTCTGAGGAGGAATTTTAAATTATTTAATTTTTTTAATTTTTCAATACCACATGTAGACAGCAAATGTTTAAAGAGCTGTCTTACTGGACAATGCAGTTTTTGTATTACATGAAGCAAAAATCAAAAATTCCAAATGAAATCTTTTGTTTAGATTGATTGGCTTTCCTCCCTATTTTAACATAATGAGATATAAATGACTTTAGAAATTGGAAAAAATAACAATTTTGTCCCTTTAAAGCCACACATTTTCAGTTTAAGGCAGGCTATATTTGCCAAAAAATAGAATTATATAATGGAAATGGTTCTGTTTGTGTTTATTGATTGTCAGAAAGAGCTGGTGTGTGCCACTGGTACTCACCATTTCTATATATATGTACGTGTACATTTCCACATGTACATGAACTGTATTTTTAGAAACTGGTTGCTAACTATGTTTCTTATGCAGTTTGTGAGGTTTATCTTAATGTACTGAGGCTAGTTCATTTAAGATAAAAATGGTGTTTAATTTTCCATAAACTATATTTTTAATTCTCTCATAGCACATTGAATAGAGGTTATATTCTACATATATTTGATAACTTATCTTAAATGTCTAGCAGATACTGGCACATAGTTGATGTTCAATAAATATGTTTTCTACATTCCACTCCTTATTTCCTTCTCAATATAGTGCAAAATGTTTAAAAATGTAGTAGATATTACAAAACTATAAAGAAAATGATCAACTTGGACAAAATTAAATGGATCAAAGAATATAACAAATACCTAAACATGAAAGAGTAGAAATATGAGTTTGTTTCTTTTATTTTTGAAAAAATGAATCCAGTCTAAGATTTAACTGTTAGTTCATCTTGCTAAAATAAGTTGTATATATATTATGAAATTATAGGATGTTGAGAAAGATTGAGGGCAAGAGGAGAAGGGGACGACAGAGGATGAGATGGTTGGATGGCTTCACCGACTCAATGGATATAGGTTTGGGTGGACTCCAGGAGTTGGTGATGGACAGGGAGGCCTGGCATGCTGTNACAGCCCTGGTTTAGATAAAAGAGGTCAACTTGAAATGGCAATTTTCTTTTTCATCTATCAATGCCATATGTTGTAAGCACTCCTAAATGACATTTAAACCTGGCTCAGCCATCTAAACAATAAGGGCTATGCATGCTCTGTTTGTTTAGTAATGATTTCACTTACACAGAAAGAATATAAAAAGCCAGTTCCATCAGGGTTTTAAAACTAACCAGCAATTACTCCCTGTATTTATTTTCTTATTGTAATAATATCTAATTCATCATTATCAGCCCCAAATTCTCATATTTAAAGATATTTGTGAAGAATACAAAGAATATTCTATTTGACTGATTTTTCTATTGGCACTACGATCAGATTTTTTTTATTCATATCATAGAAGATAAAATAATTTTACCTTCTCTCTTTGATGTATTTTCAAAGTAAAACAAAACAGTAGCAAATTGGTTGATGCAAAATAATGTCTTTTTTAAAGCAGCCTAATTTTAAGTTTTATAAATGATTGATGAGTAATTTTTCATACAACTGGCAGCTGGAGTTCACCCATTAATAAGCTTTCTGAGATGATGTGAGAAGGCTGAATTCCACAGTACTTGTATGGATACTATCCTTTCTCTGGGTTGAGAAGGTCCCATGGAACAGGAAAACGTAACTCACTCCAGTATTCTTGCCTGTAAAGTCCATGGACAGAGGAGCCTGGCAGACAATGCAGTCCATGGGATCACAAAGAGTGGACACGGCTTAGCAACTGAACAATATATTTTCCTTGCTTCTCTGAGTAGGCCATTATATTAAACACACACAAACACATAACAGTGCTTCACTTACACAGTTTTTCATTAGATGAAAAATCACAGGGACAAGGATCCTTTATCCTGCATGGTTCTGAGTAATAGAGGGAAAGTATAGAAATTCCAGCTCTTCATTTAGACATTACAGCTTCGAAGATTTATTTTTTCAATCTTTTCATACATCTATTTAAGAGATATAGTTTAACCTCCATCAGCTTTTGATTCTTATTCTTCTTGTTATGTGCATAACAATGTTTTGTAAACACAAATAACTAAATTTCAATATTTACTTTATTAAAGTAAATTATATAGTAATTATAATACACAAAATTGGGAAGATCTCCTGGAGAAGGGGATGGCAACCCATTCCAGAATTCTTGCCTGAAGAATCCCCATGGACAGAGGAGCCTGGTGGACTACAGTCCATCAGGTTGCAGAGTCAGACATGACTGAGCAACTAAACACACACACATACATCATTATGTATGCTTTTTTGTCCTAAAGTTAAATGTAATTTTATATTTTATATTAAATAACCCCAGAGTGGTAGCTCAACAGATATAAAATACTAAGTTTCAGCTGGTTAATGAAGGTGTTCTTAAAGGAAAAGGATGCATCTACTATTCCCCTGTTGCAGTATACACAATTTATTGTTGATTATTTGCTATAGATACTGAGACATTGAGTGGACACACCAGAGATGCTGAGACATTTAGAACTTTTAATCTTTAGGAAGGAAAATGGCAGAAATTGTAGGAGTGTTGTGATAGGTAAGGAAAAAGGCTATTATCCAGAACCCTTTGGTATATTAAGATTGATTTTAGTAGTTAAATATAGGTGAACAGAGAAAAATCTAAAGTGTTTTCTTTGTCTCACATATGCCTAAGCATTACCAAATATGATGAACTTTATTATTATTAATTTAATGATAGCCTATAAATATAATTTAAAGATTCCACCAAAACAAATGCTACAAAACACAAAGTAATTTGTCCTAAGTAAATTGTCTTAGATCTATGTAAATTGTCTTAGATCTACGTAACTTTAAATGTTATGAGATAGATGGAACTTCATGACACCCAATTACATAGAACTTGCATTCTTTCTGTTTCAGAGGAGAAGGGGACATACAATACCTGGGTCTTACAAATTTTGATGATTTCCCTATACTGTTATATCTTGATGTTTCATATCATCACACAGAGTTCTGCTTCATAATTTATAATGATTTTTGAGGTAATACAAAGAGTCAATTCTTTAAGTCAGATTCACAAGAATCTTATACCATGTAAATCTTATGAAGGATTTCAAGGATGAAATTCATCTCAAGATATAGGTGAAGCAAGGGTTAATTCAGGACTGTCAACATCACTCCAGAGACATGCACTTACTGCATTAAGATGCACTCCTGCCCAGGTTTAACTTGTGATTTCATGAAGTAATACATGCAGTTTTATCATTTATGCAGATGTGAATAGTTTTAGAGGTGAACAACTTTTATTTCCTACTCCAGTACATATTTCAGGAAACTATAACAACCCACAAATACATAAATTCCAATTAGTTGTTATTATTAATTATTAATATTATTATATGCAACCCTAGCCAGCCAAATATATCTGGCCAAAATTGTTCCATGGTAAAGGATTCTTCTGCTGGTAAATTCCATCAGTGTGTTGGTCAGAAGGTCTGTCATTAGCATATATATATTAGATGTTTGAACAAGTCATATCCCTTACTAATTTACTATTGGTTTACAGGTTTTAAAAAAATATATTTAAAAATATTCAGAAATAAGGTGACTATCTAATGCCTGTGTGGTTCAGGGTAAAACTGTATAGAATTTTAGAGATTTCTGTAGACTATTAAAAACTTAATGCAACTGAAGCTGTTTTTCTCTATGTGATATTTTTACCAGAGCAAATAAATAGAATTCATGGCAATTTCTAGAAAGCTACTTATCTGGAAAATACTGTTGTTGGTGTTATTTCTACATAACAGTTTTCAATAACCACCACCAATTAATCTTTTATCTCATATAGTCAATAATATAATTTTAAAATTTTGTCTCAGTTCCATGCCAACTTTTTGCTCTCTGACATTCTATTCTGAAAAGATCATGATGCATCACATAAAATATCACAATGATACCCTATATCAACAGCATAAAGCTGAATATTCTAGATAAGCATAAGTTATCAAACATCTTAGAATTATTTGAGAAACATTCCTTGAAAATAGAGAATTGAATACAAGAAATTTCTTAAGCTGTCAATGAAGAAATAAACAGTAAAAAAGAGTCAATAGGCAAATGCTGAAATAATACCTCCAGATGCCTTTGGGACTGTAGGACCAAGAAGAGGAGGAAGATTAGAATTGTCAGAACATAGAATCTTAGGAGAAAGTTCCTGAGATCTGGGACTCCAGCCTCTGAGAATGATATTGTGGCAGTATCTCAACAACTTTTAGAATGTGTCAGTGCCAAATGTTGTTAGGATGCAGAAATCTGAAAAAGGGTTTCTAACCAGTTGGTGCAGGAATCTCTCAAGGTACATGATAAAGTCGGTTCTATGAGTGCCAAAGAAAAGTAGGTACTTAGGTGAATAGGATCAATTGTCATATACATTACTCAAACAAAGATAACATGATTGTGCAATAATTTCACAAAAGAAGAATTGAGTCCCTTTGCTCCTACCCATCCCTCCAGCCTCCCTTTACTGAACTCAAAGGGGATCAACAGGCTACAAGAAATAAGATTTTCACAGTCTCAGCCCCCCAGCATTTCTAAGCAGAATATAAAAAGATGTATTTAAGAATGATAGACAAAAGCATAATGATTAGTACTTCATTAAAAATTGGGTTACTGACCTTGTACTTCTGATAACAAGGGATTAAGATTCTGCTGGGTGAATGCCCTCATAAAACTATCATATAATCCAAGAACAAAGAAAAAGGCAAGTGTCTGAAGTTGCAGGAGAAAGAACATGAACTGACAGGCTCTAGTTAGGAGCACACACTCAAAGTATGTGAGTAGGAGAGCAATATGAAACAAGTTTTCATTTTGGCAGCTAGTCTTGCCTATGTTTCATTAACAAGATACAGGTGATGAGATGCTGATGCCAATAATAAATATATATATATATATTTCTGGACAGAAAATCAAGAAACTAAAGTTAGAAAACTTTGTCCACTACAGAGAATAGGGAAAGCCTATAAAAGAAAGAACTAGAAATGAAATTCCCATATCCTGTCTGTTCTCATTTCTGATTCATAGTTGAATGTGTGAAATACACACTGACTATGATAAAGACAAAAAGTCTGAACTGAAGCTGCTGCCTAAGATAAAGAGTTTGCAGTGTTGAAAGTTTTAAAAGGCAGTTAGGATAACTGCCTGATAAAAGCCAACACTTAATCAGAAGAAAAAGAACAGACTCTAGAATCTCCACCATTTTGCATCCATAATGTCCAGGAAACAATCCCAAGTAGACCAACCCATGAAGAACCAAGAAAATAAAACATATTCTCAAAAAAAAAANTTCCTGTGGTCATGTATGGATGTGAGAGTTGGACTGTGAAGAAGGCTGAGCGCCGAAGAATTGATGCTTTTGAACTGTGGTGTTGGAGACTCTTGAGAGTCCCTTGGACTGCAAGGCAACCCAACCAGTCCATTCTGAATGAGATCAGCCCTGGGATTTCTTTGGAAGGAATGATGCTAAAGCTGAAACTCCAGTACTTTGGCCACCTCATGTGAAGAGCTGACTCATTGGAAAAGACTTTGATGCTGAGAGGGATTGGGGGCAGGAGGAGAAGGGGACAACTGAGGATGAGATGGCTGGATGGCATCACTGACTCAATGGACGTGAGTCTGAGTGAACTCCAGGAGTTGGTGATGGACAGGGAGGCCTGGCGTGCTGCGATTCATGGGGTCGCAAAGAGTCGGACACAACTGAGTGACTGAACTGAACTGAAGCAACCATGAAAGCTGTAAGAAAACAGAACATCTTTAAAATGCTTAAAGGGAAAACAAAATAAACCAATACAAAGCCCTCCAAAATGTCTGATCTCACTAACCAAAGAACAGGAAAGGGGTGGCTGGCAAGACAGAAAATTTTCACTTACAACCATTATATTTCAGCCAAACATGATGGAAAAAAACTGTGGCCACATGCCCCTCACACCAGAAAAAGTTATGTAGAGGTTATATATGCTTAGATTCCCAAAATAGCAAGGCTGTGTTGAGATCTCTCAACACTCTTGCCAAGGTAGTAGCAGAAAAGGCCAAGCTGAAAATTGGAACTTTCACCCCAAAGACCGTTAATGAAACTATTCCCCAAAATGGCTTCAGTAGAGACCATGCTGTGATCCTGGAATTCCACCCAAACCCCCAAATAAAAGGCTGCCCTCCCCATGCCTGCTGTGATAGTGTTAGAGGAGGAGATTCAGGAACTTTACGTTGGCCCATTAGTAAGGAGCTCAGTCCCCTCATAGAATCAGTAGAGAGACCATATAGATAGCCAGAACTGTTACCTCCACCCAGACATAAAGAGGAGCTCCCCACTTTGGTGGAAGTCAGAAGGGGACCCTGGACCTTTATCTTTGTCTGACAATAATGAGATAGAGACTCTCTTTGTGACCCCATAGATAGTAGCCTGCCCCAAGCTCCTCTGTCCATGGGATTTTCAAGGCAAGAGTACTGGCGTGGGTTGCCTTTTTATTTTTTTAGGGGATCTTTCCAACCCAGGTATTGAACCCAGGTCTCTCACATTGTAGACAGATGCTTTACCATCTGAGCCACCAGGGAAGTCCAATATGAAATTTTAATTAATATCTAATCTTACAACATGATACAAAAATATATGTTTCAGTTGGGAATCATCTGCCATTCTAAAATCAGAAATCTCTCAAACTGAATATGAGACAGTTAATAGATATTAAATATAATAACTGCAATAAAATTGCATAAATGAAAAGAAACTTACTCGGGCATTTGGAAGATTAAATCTTGTATCCTGACTAGAAATTTAAATGGCAGAAAAGAGGATTAGGAGAAGGACATTTCACTTAAAGAAAGTGCCATAAGCAAGAGTAAATGAATATGAATGAGAGAAAGAGAATGGAAAACTAATGGGTTTTATTTAGTTTATTTAAATTTTGTTTTCATCTGACTTGAGGGCAGTTTTGGAGACTAGGTGTAAGTTATTAAAATTAAACTGGGAAAAATGGAATGGAATCAGTTATGCATAGATTGAAGGCTGTATTTAGGAAAACCAAAGGGAAGTAGTGAACCATCAGATTGTTTGAAGCAGGACAGGAGTTCATTATGCAAAATGAATGTCTTCGAAAGATTATTCTGGCAATAATACAGAAGATAGATTGAAGGGGCAATACATTGCAGTCCATAAGAACAATTATATTTAGCTAATATAGTTGATAAGAAGAGAAGCCTTGAGAATGGCATTGGGAATGGAAAAGAGGAAAATTGTTCAATTGTGTTTTAATTTTGTGCATAGTGCCTAAAATGTAAATCAACTAGAGATTATCATTTAGGGAGATACATGCTTTGACAAAGACATGGTACGCTTCCAAGGAAACTATACTTTCTCCCTGAGCTCTTCAGCAGTTATCAGGACATTGCCCCATCCATGGCCATCTATGCAGATATGAACTACTTGACTTTGGGGTGTAGGCACCTTGTGAAGAGATGATTCTTATATCTAGGGAATCTGTGGTCTTTCATCTAACATAAATGTTAAATAATGAGACAGCCATCTTATTTCAGGTAGCATGAGCTGTTCTAAGTCTTCTTGACAACTTTTGCCTGTGATGAGAAGTGTCTTTTACTGAAAATAGAGAGCACACTAGCCCCTTGCCAATTCCACTTCTCGCATGCTCTCTAGAGATTGAAAAATGAATAGCAAAGTGTTCTGTCTGTAAGGCTTCACTTCTAGAACCTTTGTGTAAAACAGCAGCTGCAGTGGGTTTTAAGTTCATAGCTTCGGACTTACATAAAGTAGACTTGGCAGGATTTTGCTTAGAAGCTGAGGAATCAAACTTACTGACCTGTGTGAAATTTGATTATCTAAAATCTCATCAGTCCTCATGCTGACCACATGCCCAGAAACAGGCAGCTGGATTCCTAGGCAGCTATGTGACCAAGCAGAACTGAGCCAGCTGTCAGCTCGCTCACAGAAAGGAGCCTCTGGAGTGGAGCACAGCTGGCTCAGCGAAAGCAGCAGTGCCTTGGAGTGCACATCCAGCTTTAACCGCTCCGTGGGTCAGCATCTCGTTGCTCTCCTATTCAGTGCTTAAATATCTGGTAAAGGTATTCTGACTTTGAAAAGGAAATTGTCAATATTAGCTTGATTTTCAGATATTTCGAATAGGCACACCTTCTTTCAGAGTCTGAAAATGTTACATGTGTAAATCACACACACAAAAATCTGCTAAAAGTGTCTTATCCTACTAGAATGCTCTCAGAGAGACTCCTCTGAACCTGTACTTCATTCTGACAGTCAGATTATAGGCACGGATAGATAGTTGAACTGGGGATATGGATGTATGACACTCAGCAATGTTTGTCAAAGGCCTTTAAAAGGATGACTTGTTTGAAATCAGAGCTCATTTGAATAGTTGGTCATCAATGAAAGTATCATTTTAAAGGCGGTTAAACTTAACCCCTAAAGTCACAAATTTCAATTATCATTGCTTATTTGGAGGAAAAGAAATTATTCAGTGTGAGTCATTATCTTTATTTCAGTAAGAATTTTTCCCCTCTGAATCTAATCAAGTCTCAAAAATTACAGCATAAAACACATAAAATTAGTAGAGGATTAAACTTCATGGAGTTTTCACTACTGGTTTTTATTATAAGTAGTTTCCATATTATATTTAAATTGGTTTGCATTTCTTTAAGGAATCATTAACATGCTGAGAGCCAAATCATGTGGCTATAAACAGTCACTGTGACTTTTACTAGTTCCTAATGCTTCAACCATTATAAAATGTTTCTAATCAACACTTGGAAGGAAAAGACATTATCATAAACTCAAAACCAGCTGATTTAATAACTATTTTAACAGGAAATATAACAAAAATATAATTGTATAAGCTTTATTTAATGGCATGGTAGGTTACCTCTTATTCTGAGATCACTGAAACAAAATTAATAATCAGACTTGATCTATTTACTTAGGGTTTCACTATTATAACATTAAAAAAAAAAGGAACAGGAAGCAAGCTAAGAAATAAGTTCCAAGTCCAATATTAAGAATTATTTCACTTTTTTACTAATTTAAAATTAATTAGTATATGTTGTATCTGTTATAAATTTGCAAATGTAAGATGTTAGGGAAAAATGTTCTGTCCACTGTTTTACTTAGGTTAAATTTAAAGTGTTATTTCACATATTCAGAAGATTCCTATCTTAGGGTATCAATTGCATTAGTATATATTTATTACCACCAATTCAGCAGGTACTTGTATGCTGCCAAATTGCATGGGTCTCTAATTAGATTAATTATACATCTTTTAACTAACAATATTCAAAGCTAACTCATGTTAATGACTTACCTCACACCAAGAAATATTCAAAATTTTGAGTGTGTATCTTGTGTGTGTGTGTGTGTGTGTGTGTGTGTATTAAGCACAAATTAATCCTCACAAAAAATCTTACAAGGTCTTGGTCTTGGTCTTGCTATTATTATAATTTTATACAATTAAAAACCAAGATAAAGAAAGCTTATGTAACTTGTCAACCACTTCACAACTAATCAATGGTGGAGCCAAAAACCCAACTATGTAGGTTTGACTACAGCCAATGTACCTTCTCATGAAGCTCATGGAAGACTGGAAATTTTCTTCCTTCTCCACAGCAATTTGGTGGTCAGTGAGAATATGTGCGAGAGTCAGGTTTAGACTCCCACCAGAAATTCCCTCCTTTTGCTCTTACTGTCTTACAAGCCAACCTCTGGGCATGACTGCATTTTGGGGAATGGAAATTCTTTAGTTTTTTGAAGCAATATTATTGTTTTCAGTACAATTCAGCCTCATTATTATTTGCAAAATGAACATATTAAAATACATTAAATAATAAATATCTGAGGAACTTCAGAAGAGGAAAATAAAGTCATATGAAATACCAAACTCATGCATCAAAGTTAGAAGTGGGCCAGGGATCAAACCCAGGTCTCCCACATTGTAGACAGATGCTTTACCATCTGAGCCACCAGGGAAGTCCTACAATTTCCTAAAGACAGAGTCAAACATAATCAAATATAAGATTCTCAGTTAATAGGATGAGCACAAACAAGTGCTTAGAAGGTGAATTTTTACTAGAACTGAACAGTACCTCGTAAGTATGGTAAAGTATCATGTTCATGTACCTGTACTATAAAAATAGCATGTGTTATTCAACTCTGTCACAAAGTTAGTTACAGTATAACTTCCAAGTATAATTCCATCAAATTCATCCCACAAAGGAAGTAAGTAATTCATAACTTTCTGTTTTCATTTCTGAAGTTATAAACATGTAATGTATGATTTAAACTCTTTCAAAAATATTCCAGTAATATGATTCTTAAACTTTTATATTAAGAATGGAGTGTAAGGGTCTAAAATTTCTGTGATGAACCTGAGGAGGAGATAGTTTTCATTATTAACTAGGAAAAGATAAAAATGTTTTGACAGTTAACAGGACTGGTGTGTCATTTTATGAGAATAAATAAAATAGTTAAGTGTGTCTCTCTTAGTATATGGCTGCTGTTTCATCTCACATAATTTGTGAGATATAATAATGTGGAAAGAGACAAAATATGCCTGGGAAATAGTTGCTCATCTGATTTGACACAGATAAACATGGATACACTTTTGTACCAAAGCATCCATGTTGGTGGACATCATCTTCTTTAGAGAGATTGAAAGGTTTGCGGATTCTGCTAGCTGTTTTGGGACCCAGGCAATGAGGCACTGTAGTATCAGTGAGTCCAGGAATATACTTCTCCCCTTTTTTCACAATGACCAAATTGAGAACACTCAGATTGGCATCCACAATGCAACCCTGTACAGATTTGCACTTTCTCTCTCCAGTCCTCCTTGGTCTGTAACAGGAATGCCCCTTACTCAGTAGCAGGTGAACTCGGCCATGGGTCAAGACACCCTACTTCATGGGGAAACCCTGCTTATTGTTCCCATCACTGATTCGGACCACATAACCCTTCCATTCTTCACCCAGAGTGTCAGCAGCAACTTCTGCGGCCATACGCTTCTCGTAGAAGGTATGAAGTTTTTGTTCATCGTCTACTTCAATGAGCTTCTGGCAGCCAGTGGCCAGGAAAGAGATGTTCAGCTTCATTCTGAAGCGTCCGACAGCCTCCGAGGCGCCACGAAAAAGAGCTTGCCTAGATATTTTTAAAAGCAATGTGCTACAAATTACTATCCATCCCAGTACATTTTGTTTATTTATTGTACACTATATAATTTAATAGGATGAATCTTTTAATACCCTCTCAACTTCTTTCGGTTTGAAAAAAGTTTTGTTGAAAACTGATGTGTGTCTGAGCAACTCAGAGTTTACTATCTGCATTTAGTTTCCTGAACTGCAAAGTTCAAATTCTTTTTCAATTGCGATTCTTCAAAATAGTGAACTACTAATGGAATTGTGCTTCAGTCTTTAGCTGAATAAACTCCTGGCCTACTTCATGGAACTTTTTTGTATTTGTCGTTTCTAACTATTTACTTGAAAGTTTGGAAAATATAGGCTCTATACACAGCATACTTGAATACTAGAAAAGTTATTAGCTTTTATTAGATATTAGTTCGGAGAAGGCAATGGTAACCCACTCCAGTATTCTTGCCTGGAGAATCCCAGGCAAAGAGGAGCCTGTTGGGCTGCCGTCTGTGGGGTCGCATGGACACGACTGATGCGACTTAGCAGCAGCAGATATTAGCTGCATGTCTTAAGAAAAAAATGGAAGAAGTATAAGAAAAAAAAAATCTTAAAGCTGTTCAGTTTTTGAAAGAGCTAAAAAGACATATAGTAGATGAAAGTATTTCTAAAATATATTAAATTATTAAAAGAAGTAGACTTCAGAAAATGTGAATACAGTTGGTAAAATTTCAATTTAACTTTTAACTTATTTTTAAATCTTTAAATTAAATAAGTATTTCTTATATAAAATATTCTTTTAGATTTTCATAAAACATAATCCCACTTTTCACAAGATTTTCACAAAACATAATCCCACTTTTCACATCACTTCATCTTGTGATGGAGAATCTTTCTTTCTTGACACATAGAAAAAAGTGTCAAGTGAACAAATAATTTTGATATAACAGTTAAGTACTATTCAAGAAGTATTCACAGAATAGGATTACATACAAGAGAGAGACAGTCAACCAGGAGAAGATGGTATCTACATTTAGTATAGTAAATAGTATTCACATAAGAAGAATCCCAAACTAGCCTCTAAGAGTATTGAATCCTCTCATTTTACAAATGAAGAAAATGAACAGAAATGTAACTGTTACCCCTGCCCCCACTGATCATGTATTTAGTTAAGGACAAGCAAAGACTAAAACTCAGATTATCTGCCATGTTCTCTCCCTGTCACTCACTTAAAAGTTGGAAAATATTTTAATGTAATCATTGTTTTATAAGAATTTTTTCAGAAATTTTGACTGAACAGCATTATAAAACAGAAAAGCAGTCAAAGAAGGCTATTTGATTCAACTGACCTTTACTTTGATTGATATAGCCAATTTAAGCACACAGTCAAATAATTTTGCCTGCAGACAAAATTTAAAAGAGCTATTTAAGGACTAAACAACTCCCTCATGCACTGTGTCCCAAAGTATCAATGGTTATTTTTTTTCTGTATATTATGAACTAATTCTTTAAATACAATAAAAATAAATGTCTAGGATTCCTACCTCTGTGAGCTGGTGAGGAGCTTTATGGACCTACTCCCCAGGGCAACTGTTGAAAATTACAAAGTAAAAACAGCCTCTAGAAATGGCCTTGAGGACATATAACAAATAAAGGAAAATGTATTCAGGATTACCTACTAAAATTTGTTTAGAACTGAGTCCTGAAATTATTTTCCATTATAAATTATTACAAGATAAAGACTATAGTTCCCCATGTTCCCTTGCTGTGCACCAGAAATACTGCAGGTCAAGTATACTTCAATAAAATATATATATTTTTTAAAATGTACAATGGAAAAAAAATAAATCTTCATTGAGAAAAAAGAAAAAAAAAACAGTTGTGATATTTGAACCAAGAATCATGCCTTCCCAACCCCCTCCAAGCTCAATGAGGTAAAAACACTCTAGACTAGTTCAGCAAAGAACATGGGGCTCCCTTTCCCAAATTTTCTGTCATAGGCATTATGCTTATGCTTAATACGCATAATTATCTGACATGCTAAAAATATTTAATGCAAACTTGCTTCAACTGGAGAAAGGAAATGTAAAAAGAGTTTGGTTACAATAATTTTAATAACTTATTATAATATATTTTGATTTTAAAAGAAAGGAAATAGAAACCTTTAAGGCAAAATAAGGTTGTTATGGGTATAAAATTTAGCTAATGTTATATGAAGATGTGACTGAACAAAGAATCAAATTTTAGGTAACAGTTCCTGTAAAGCATAGTCTGTAAAAGAAATAATATAGAATTATTCATATCATATATTGGAGTAATATAGTTAAGCTGCCCAGGATGACTTAATTGTTGAGAAATAGAAGTAATTCTAAAGAATATAGTGAGAAGCCACAATAGAGAAAGTCAGTTTAACAGTTAGTTAACTGGTTTCTAACTGGTTAACAGTGTTTAAATCTGGCAAGCAGTAGTGACAGGAATTAGGAATATTCAAAAGCTAGAAGCATTGGTAAAATCCAGGTAAGAAGTGGTTATCAAATTTAGGTGGTGATAGCAAATTTGGAAAAAGAACACATCCACATTCAAGAGATATTTTGAAAAATAAAGCACAGTCAACATGGGCAAATATCTCAGAGTATTTAAAATATGGCTTTACCCAGAACA
>SJYQ01002440.1:24534-40748 GCA_006410935.1 Redunca redunca
ATCTTGCCCACTTGATATAATAACTGATATATTCTAATATCAGTTATTATTGATATCAATGATATCAAAATAATCTTATCAATGATTATTAGATCTATAAGCTATAGATATCTATATAGAGCTATAGATATATGTATAATATTCAGGATTAGTTAAAAGCCTGAAAACAGCAGAAAATTAACCTTCTAATAATAATTCAAGCTGAAATAACAAGAGAAAGATTTAGAAAGCCATTGTCCTTATTTTTCAGTTTTCCTGGTGGAGTCGGTGAAGAATCTACCTACAATGCAGGAGACCTGGGTTCAATCCTTGGCTTGGAAGATCCCTGGGAGAAGAGAACAGCAACCCACTCCAGTATTCTTGCCTGGAGAATTCCCTGGACAGAGGAGCTGGTGGGCCCACAGGGTCACAGAATCAGACATGACTAGAGACTTTCACTTTAATTTCTTTGCTTTTACAAGATGTATTATCTTGTCATGTTTATACTGAATTGACTTCACAGGTGTCTCTGAATATTCTACTGTCTCCTTGTCAATGATGTCTGTTGTAATTCCTGGCTTGTGACCCTGTCTAATTACTTCTGAAGGGAACTGCTATAAGGTGGTAAGTGAAATATAAAAATAGCCAAATCCTTTGATAACTTCCTAAGGCAATCTAATTTGTAAATAGAGCATTGATTCAGCTCACTAATAGTTCCTGCAGGAGGATAAATATTTTTGAGAAGGGTATTTCAGAGTTCATGGAAGCATGAGAATTAGGAAAGGAGAGAAAGAAGTGCTGTAGTAGAGGGAAGCTATATGAATTGTATGCATATATATGTGTTTTTAAATAGCTTGCTGTGATGATATTTTGCTTAATGTTTTTTTCTTCTCTATATGTCCAATACACACGTCTAATTTAGCGGTTAACCATGAAGGCTCTGAGAGAACAAAAACCAAAATTATACTATTATTTCTCTATGTGTTTTGGTGCAGAATATCTAATGTAACCAGGCTCTTTATAACTGCTTTATGATCATGATTACTCCTTAAAAGTTTCAGAAAAAGATTCTGGTGGTAAAATCCCAGTTTCTTTAAGACATATCAGCATGATTTTCTAGCAATTTAATTTCACTTAAGAAGTGCTGACATTTTGCATTTCTTGAAATTCAAATTATGTTTCATCTAGAAGAACAAGACTTTAAATCTGAGTCTCTTCAATTAGTACTAATGTGATATAGTGACAAAATTAGTCCGAAGGCTGTTCAAAATTTGAGAAATAAATCATGCTAGAAGTTTCACACTTAAAAACACTAATTCCTCCCTCTTATCTACTCAAGTAAATGCTAGCAAAATCTCAGATCAAATTCATGCTCTCAATAATTGATTACAAATTCAGGTCAACTGTATGTTTTACAACATTAAAATAATTACTCATATGATCAGAGAGATTATTTGTCTTCATTTTTAACCAATTCCAAAATGCTAATAATCAAATGAAGTAAAATGTGACAATACTTTGCTTTAAACTTAATGGTGGATCTTGAACTGTTTGCAATCTAAATTTAGGGAAGCAGAAAATAAAAGTTAGTTAAAACTTTGATAATCAAAAATCATTAATTCAATTTAATGATATGCATTTTTGTATCATGGCAGTCAACAGATATTTAATAAGTATATATTATGTGGTCTTTCATTTTCTTACTCAATAAGCACAGTATAATATAAAAACTTATCAAATCTCCAGTCCCCAAATCACAGCAGTGTGTTCATATTTTTAATATCTATTCTGGCCTAATTTTCTTCACTGCTGAGCCATAAGTACAAGAGCTGTCACATTACTTACTCTCTCTTTACCTAAAATGGCTTTCTATTTTTTTTTAATTGCTACATGCTTGAGTCCATGGGTGCTAAGTCACTTCAGTCATGTCAGATTCTTTGAAACCCTATGGATTGTAGTCCACTAGGCTCTTCTGTCCATGGAATTCTCCAGGCAAGAATACTGGAGTGGATTGCCTGTGCCCTCCTCCAGGGAATCTTCTCCACCCAGGGGTACAATCATGTCTCCTGCATTGGCAGTCTGGTTCTTTACCACCAGCACTACCTGGGAAGCCCTTTTGTTACATATGCTCTGCAAAATCACCATCACCACAAATAATCTAACCTGTAAGATTTCCAGCACTTTTCTCAAGCCACAGGAAGACAAATGAAACAGAAACCTATATACTGGGTTCGCTACAATTCAATTCCCTTCTCTACCTCCTAGCTTAGCCTTAAAGGTGGCCTGTAAATTTTTTTATACTTCCTTGCCAACTCTCTTTTCCTTAATTTGTACTCTAAGTTCATCATTCTATTTGAACTGCCTATATCCTCTTCAATCCAAGAAGAGAAATTTACGTTGTAAATCATTGACACAAATCTTACCCAATTGATAAAAACGCTCTCAACTTCCTTCTGTACTACTTTTAGATTTATTTATATCACTGCTTTTACATTTTATAATTATAAATGCCCCTTTGGGGGTATCTTTTAAAAATCAGGATAACACTTGATATCTAGTCTTGGTGTTTTTTTTGTTTATCTGTTTGTTTTCAGCAGGGGGAGGGTAGACTTTTGGAGCTTTATTTTGAAATTAACTCAGGGAACATCTTGATATACAGAAGTATTCAAATATGAAATTCAAATGTCTGCAAATCGAGAACCATTGAGCTTCTTTAAGCATTCCACAGAGAAAGTACACTTCTAAAAACACTATTGGAACCATTTGGATATAATTTTAGTTGGCTCCTCAGTTCCTATAAGAACAGATGATATAAATACGAAAATGAAAATGGGGTGGAGAGAAGTGAAGTAGCCTAGGTGTCAATTTGCAAGACACATTCATCTCTAACTCTCTAAATAATTTTTCAATTTTAATAACTATAAAACTGTTTTATATTGTGGGTAGTTTTTGGAAACTAGGTTATTTGAACTGATCTATCCACAAAAAAAGCAAGTAAAAATGCTGAGAAAAACATATTTTCAAAAAAATCTTCAAATGTTTCAAATAACTGGAAAAATAAGTCCTACCATATGAAACTAAGAAAAATAGGAGCCCAAAGTAACAAGACTAATTAATGAGACCACTTTTATCCCAAAAGCCTTTGTTAATACAGATGAATTTAAGCTTGACTGTTGAGGACTACATTGGAGAATGAAATGGCAACCCACTCCAGTGTTCTTGCCTGGAGAATCCCAAGGACAGTGGAGCTTGGTGGGCTGCCATCTCTGGGGTCGCACAGAGTCAGACATGACTAAAGTGACTTAGCAGTAGCAGCAGTTGAGAACTACACAGAGAAAAGTAAGTGGGTCCAGCATTCACAGTGAAGAGTAAAGTATCAGCTTCCCTAGTAAATGGAACCAACAAAAAGCAATATCCTCAAGATAAAGGTAAACAGGAATTGCACTATTCTCATTCCAAGAACATCCCTCTGTACCTCCAGACAAATACAATACATATATTTCAACCTTGAGCCAAAAAAAGAACAAAATCTTCCTGAGAAGTTGTAAACATGAGTCAGCTCATTTACCAGTCTGTAAATCCTAAAAGATGATGCTGTTAAAGTGCTGCAGTCAATATGCCAGCAAAATTGGAAAACTCAGCCTCAATACTCCTGTGGCCTTCTAGACCACAGGACTGGAAAGGGTCAGTTTTCATTCCAATCCCAAAGAAAGGCAATGCCAAAGAATGTTCAAAGTACCACACAATTGCTCTCATCTCACACACTAGCAAAGTGATGCTCAACATTCTCCAAGCCAGGCTTCAAGAGTACATGAACTGTGAAATTCCAGATGTTCAAGCTAGATTTAGAAAAGGCAAAGAAACAAGAGGTCAAATTGCCAGCATCCATTGGATCATCAAGAAATCAAGAAAGTTCAAGGAAAACATCTATTTCTGCTTTATTGATTATACTAAAGTTTTTGACTGTGTGGATCACAAAAAACTGTGGAAAATACTTAGAGAGATGGGAACACCAGACCACCTTACCTGCCTCTGGAGAAATCTATATGCAGGCCAAGAAGCAACAGTTAGAATCAGACATGGAACAACAGACTGGTTCCAAATCAGGAAAGGATTATGTCAAGGCTATGTATTGTCACCCTGTTTATTTAACTTATATGCAGAGTTCAGTTCAGTTCAGTTCAGTCACTCAGTCATGTCCGACTCTTTGCAACCCCATGAATTGCAGCACACCAGGCCTCCCTGTCCATCACCAACTCCAGGAGTTCACTTAGACTCATGTCTATCGAGTCAGTGATGCCATCCAGCCATCTCATCCTCTGTCCTCCCCTTTTCCTCCTGTTCCCAATCCCTCCCAGCATCAGAGTCTTTTCCAATGAGTCAACTCTTCGCATCAAGGTGGCCAAAGTACTGGAGTTTCAGCTTCAGCATCAGTCTTTCCAAAGAAATCCCAGGGCTGATCTCCTTCAGAATGGACTGGTTAGATCTCCTTGCAGTCCAAGGGACTCTCAAGAGTCTTCTCCAACACCACAGTTCAAAAGCATCAGTTCTTTGGCGGTCAGCTTTCTTCACAGTCCAGCTTTCACATCCATACATGACTACTGGAAAAACCATAGCCTTGACTAGATGGACCTTGTTGGCAAAGTAATATCTCTGCTTTTCAATACGCTATCTAGGTTGGTCATAACTTTCCTTCCAAAGCATAAGTGTTTTTTTAATTTCATGGCTGCAGTCACCATCTGCAGTGACTTTAGAGCCCCCCAAAATAAAGTCTGCCACTGTTTCCCTGTTTCCCCATCTATTTCCCATGAAGTGATGGGACCAGATGCCATGATCTTCGTTTTCTGAATGTTGAGCTTTAAGCCAACTTTTTCACTCTCCTCTTTCACTTTCTTCAAGAGGCGTTTTAGTTCCTCTTCACTTTCTGCCATAAGGGTGGTGTCATATGCATATCTGAGGTTATTGATATTTCTTCCGGCAAAGTACATCATGTGAAATGCTTGGCTGGATGAAGCACAAGCTGGAATCAAGATTGCCGGAAGAAATATCAATAACCTCAGATACGCAGATGACAACACCCTTATGGCAGAAAGTGAAGAGGAACTAAAACGCCTCTTGAAGAAAGTGAAAGAGGAGAGTGAAAAAGTTGGATCAAACCTCAACTTTCAGAAAACTAAGATCATGGCATCTGGTCCCACCACCTCATGGCAAATAGATGGGGAAACAATGGAAATAGTGAGGTAATTTATTTTGGGTGCTCCAAAATCACTGCAGATGGTGATTTCAGCCATGAAATTAAAGGATTCTTGCTCCCTAGAAGAAAAGCTACGACCAACCGAAACAGCATATTGAAAAGCAGAGACATTACTTTGCCAACAAAGGTCTGTCTAGTCAAAGCTATGGTTTTTCCAGTAGTCATGTATGGATGTGAGAGTTGACTATATAGAAAGCGGAGCGCTGGAGAACTGATGCTTTTGAACTGTGGTGCTGGAGAAGATATTTGAGAGATCCTTGGACTGCAAGAAGATCAAACCAGTCCATCCTAAAGGAAATCAGTCCTGAACATTCATTGAATAGACTGATGCTGAAGTTGAAACTCCAATACTTTAGCCACCCAATGCAAAGAATTGACTTATTAGAAAACTCCCTGATGCTGGGAAAGTTTGAAGGCAAGAGGAGAAGCAGACAGCAGAGGATGAGATGGTTGGATGGTATTACCAACTCAATGGACATGAGTTTGAACAAACTTCAGGAGTTGATGAAGGACAGGGAAGCCTGGAACACTGCAGTCCATGGGGTTGCAAAGAGTCATTCATGACTGAATGGCTGAATTGAACTAAACTGAACTACTTGTGATAAATCAATAACTTTAAACTATAAATTTAGTGACTTATATAGTTAACTTTTTCCTCAGAGCTACATTTTATTGCTTATGTGAATACTATTATAATAATATAAATATTAATATGTATAAGTAATATTATTAATATTATGTATTACATTAGTTGGGCTTCCCTGGTAGTTCAGCTTGNTTGAATACTATCTTTTCATATTTTAAATTGAGTGATATTTGCTCTAACATAAGAGAGTCTTATCAATGTTTTCTTTTGATCATACCTATTTCAGGAACTGAACTTTTTCATAGTATTATTAAGCTAACTTCCATATTTTTTCAAAATTCCTTTTTAAAAAATCATTTATTTGTTTATTCCTAATGCCATAGTTCTGTTACAGTGTCCCATCAAATATACCACATTATTTTTAGTCATTATATCTCTTTAGTGTCTTCTTGGCTGTGACAGTTTCTCAGACTTTCCTTGTTTTGATGACCTTAGTAACTTTGTGGAATACTGGTCAGGTATTTTGCAGAATGTCCCTCTATTGGGATTTATCTAAGATTTGTTCTCATGATCAGACTTGAATTATGTCTTTACCACTGAGGTAAAATGCCCTTCATTATATATAAAGAGTACAAACTATGAACATGACATCACATTTATACTAACCTTGATCAATGGAATCAGTGTTTGTGAGGTTTCTCCACTGTTAAAGTCCTCTATTATCACCACTTCCATTCCATATTCTTTGGAAGTCCTCTTTAGAAGAAAGATCCTTTGTGTGGCCCATTCTTAAGGGGTGAGAATCTTCCTTCTACATTTTCCTCAAGATATAGTATCTACTAAATTTTTTGGAATTCTCTCACATGGGAGTTTTGTCTCTCTCTATCCCACTCAGGAGATTTCCAAATAATTTAGTAGATATATATATATGTACACACACACACACGCACTCACACATGCTCAGCTGCTCCAGTCCTGTCCAACTCGATGACTCCATTGACTGTAGCCCACCAGTCTCTGCTGCCCATGGGGTTTCCCAGGCAAGAATACTGGAGTGGGTTGCTATTTCCTCCTACAGAGGATCTTCCCAACCGAGGGATCAAACCCACATCACCGGCACCTGCCACATTGGCAGGCAGATTCTTTACCACTGAGACACCAGGGAAGCCCATATATGTATGCTGCTGCTGCTGCTGCTAAGTCACTTCAGTCATGTCCAACTCTGTGTGACCCCGTATTCAGCCGCCCACATATTCAATTATTCATTTGTTTACACTAGTGTTGCTTCCATCTTTATTTATTTATCATTTATTTATTTATTCATCATAGTGTTGCTTCCATCTTTGGTTGATTAAGGAGAAGTTTGCTTGCTATAAACATATATATATATATACAGGCTTTTTCATGGACACACATTTTCAAGTTAATTCAGTAAATATCTAGAAAATTGAGTTAATAATGAGATATTCAAGGAAAGATGCAACTCCATTGCCAGATATTTGCTTCAAGATTTCATCAGTTGAATCAGATCTTAAAATATGTTTTTTCAGAGTCAATAGTTGAAAATCTTGATATGAAAGACCTAACAAATCACAAAGCTAGTAGTTATCTTTAATAAATTCAAAATGGGAAACTGAATAAATGGTGATGGAATAAGGAGGAAGGTAGGAGTAATTGTGAATGAATTTGTTGTATTCAGTCTATTTTTTCATTTTCTTAGTAAAAAATATCTACAGGTCATGTTGACTTCTGTTTCCTCTATAAGGCATAATGAAATAATTTTAAAATTGTTAAGTAATTTACCTCTATTCATGCAACAAATTAATAGAATAAATAGATGTATCATGTCCAAAAACTTGTTTTTTCCACAAAACCTCACTACTGTTATGGTATATATATAAAGAGTTTCAAGATGGATATATCAATGGTTGATTATTGAAACTTGTTTTTCTCTTCTAGTTTTTCTAATATTCTTAGCTATGAAATATATTAAAGACAGCAATTCGTACACCTAATAATTTATAAGATTTCTAGATGATACTGCCACTTTTTATGTCACTTTTTATTTTTATTTATTAAAAGGTAAGCTAGCAATTAAATTGAATATGTTGTTTTGTAAGTTTCAGTTTAAAGAGAAAGTGAAAATTGCTCAGTAGTGTCCAACTCTTTGTGATCTCATGCACTGCCTGTAGCCTGCCAGGCTCCTCTGTCCATGGAATTCTCTAGGCAAGAATGCTGGAGTGGGTAGCTGTTCCCTTCTCCAGGGGATCTTCTGGACCCAGGAATTGAACGAGGATCTCTTATATTGCAGGGGGATTCGTTATCAGCTGAATTACCAGGGAAGATCAGGTTTAAATATTTCCTCAAAAATTATAAACTTAAATTTAAATAATATGTGTTCCCTGAGGTGTTAAAACATATATCAGTCATCTAATATGGAAGTGCTGTTATAGAAACATTTTGCTGATAAATATGCATATGATTGTCAGGAAAATCTGTGTGTAAAATTGTATACTTTACTCTTAGTAAAAGGTGTGTCTGCATTTTTTTTCATAATTGTCATTGTTTAATAATTTAATTTGCAGTAGCCTGAAACTTGGTGTTCAAATGCTTCAAGCAAATATTTTCACACTTAATGACTTTAATTCACCTCTACAATATTCTAGACAAAGAATAGAAGAAAGTAAAATAGCATACAATGTCTTATTCATCTGAAGTAATTTAAATGTCTAGCTCACAACATGAAGACGGTATATCATTTACAATAACTCAAGCAGGTTTTTCAGTCAGTAAGGAAAACAATCAGAATTATGTGGATATTATGAGAGATGAAAAAGAATAAGATAGCCCATAAAAAGAAAAGAAATAGAGCATTAAAAAGTGGGAAAAAGAAAGATCGCTGGCTGTGTAACCTTTAATAACAGTATGGGGTAAAATTGAGAATGATGGCTTTCTTATTTCCCTCCAGTATAATCTCCCTATTTAAAGTTCACTCTGCTTCATGTGAATAATGTATGTGGGCTGACATTCCAGAGAGGAAGAAATAACATGAGCCATAGTTTAATAAGCTTTAAGTGAACAATACTATCTCTTAATATACTAGAAAAGTGGAAGTAGAGTTCATCAAATCAGGCACAGTAATTATTCAGCTTTTTAAAATATCAGTACTTGGGTGAAGTGGAGCCAACATTTTGCCATTGTATCTAAGTATGAGGAAAGATATAAAATATTATTCTTTAAATGGCCATTTTTGGTTTATCTGTTTTCAAAAAACTGTTTTGTTGAGCACATGCAGCAAAACTGCACCATTTACAGAAGTCCTGTGCTCTAGGTAAAACTGATTATTAACACCTAGAAAGAAAATCACAGGACAGTTTCAAATACAAAAGACCTTTAAGAAGTTAGGACTGTAACACCTCATGTATCAAGCATTATAAAGCAATAGGAATACTTAACACAGACAAATTTTCTAAATAACTGAGACTTCAAACTTAAATTACACTTTCAATGCACACTCCTTTATATGTCTATGGAGTGTGCATTGAAAGTGTAATTTAAGTTAGAAGTCTCAGTTATTTAAAAATTTGTCTGATAAGTATTTCTATTGCTTTATAGTCCTTAATACTTGTATTTTATATTAAGTTTTGCTATCTTACATTTCTGCACTTGCAACTCTTTTTCAAATTATTAGCTAGTCTTGACAATTGAATTTCCATATATATTTCAAAGTCAGCTTTCCTATTTCCACTAAAAACCTGCTGTCCTTTTTATTATGATAGCATTTAGTCTATCATAATAGGAAGGAAATTGACATTTTTAGAGTATTAAGTTTTTCATTACATGAATGCATACAAATATATTAAAAAATTCAAACAATTCATAATTTATACTTATAATAGTTCACTGCTCTCTGTATACATGCCTTGTATATCTTTCACTTGATATAAAATTTTTTGTAAGTTTTCTTTATTACCTTTCTAGACTTATCAGTCTTTCCCATTCTGTTGTTTTCCTCTATTTCTTTGCATTGATTGCTGAGGAGGGCTTTCTTATCTCTGATGCTGGGAGGGATTGGGGGCAAGAGGAAAAGGGGATGACAGAGGATGAGATGGCTGGATGGCATCGCCGACTCAATGGACGTGAGTTTGAGTGAACTCTGGGAGTTGGTGATGGTTAGGGAGGCCTGGCATGCTGCAATTCATGGGGTCGCAAAGAGTCAGACATGACTGAGCGACTGAACTGAACTGAACTGAGACTTATCAGTAAAAAGGTCTTATGGTGAGATCCCATGAAGCTTTCCAGTGTAGGTATTTTCCTATCCCACCAAAGATGCAGATATGATGTTGAACATTGGAAAAGGAGAGCAGATCACTGTACAATTGCTCTTTTCTTATCCTACCAAAAAAGTATCTTCCTATAGGAGTAATATGGACTAAAGTCACCTTGATAAAATCCAGATATTTGAAATAAAACAGAAACAAGAGTTCTTTAAAAGAACCTTCAACACTTGATTTACACATAGTTATTTTTTAAACAATTATTGCTCCTGTTATGTACAATATTGTATTAAAATTTCTTTTCTGCCATTTATGACATGTTATTATTGTTTTATGCTTCAATTGATACTTTATTAATGTTAAAAAACCTATCTTACACTCTTCTGCATCTATTTTTTTATAAAGAAAATTTCTGGCCCTGTGTGATCACCAGGTAGTGTTACTTCTAATCCTTTCAGTGATTGCAGACATGCTCCTAACTACCTTCTTCACCTATATTTTCTGACCAGCATTAAACTCAATACATAAGGGAACGCTCTACAGGCCTCCAGCGTTCTCTTGCTGTTCTGCTTTCTCCTTTACGGTGTTCTCCCCTGTAAACTCTAAGTCCTTGTTTTTTTTTGTTGTTCATTCACTACTTCATGTCTGACTCTTTGAAATCCCATGGACTGCAGCACACTAGGCTCCTCTGTCCACCATTGTCTCCCGGGAGTTGCTCAAATTCATGTACATTGAGTCTGTGATGCTATCTAACCATCCTCTGTTGCTTTCTCTCTTTACCTTTCCCAGCATCAAGGTCTTTTCCAGTGAGTCAGGTCTTTTGCATCAGGCTGCCAAAGATTTGGAGCTTCAGCTTCAAAAATGGTCCTTCCAATGAATATTCAGGGTTGATGTCCTTTACGATGGACTGGCTTGCTCTGCTTGCTTTTGAAGAGATTCTTAAGAGTCTCCTCCAGTGCCACAATTGGAAAGCATCAATTCTTTAGCATTCACCCTTCTTTATGGAACAACTCTCACAACCATAAATGGCTACTGAAAAAACCATAGCTTTGACTATATGGACCTTTGTTGGCAAAATGGTCTCTGCTTTTTAATATGCTGTCTGTGTTTATCATAGCTTTTCCCCCTAGATGCAAGCATCTTTAATTTCATGGCTGCAGTCACCATCCGCAGTGATTTTGGAGCCTACAAAAATAAAATCTGTCACTGTTTCCACTTTTTCCCCTTCTATTTGCCATGAAGTGATGGAACCAGATGTGATGATATGAGTGTTTTGAATGTTGAGTTTTAAGCCGACTTTTTCACTGTCTTCTTTCAATGTCATCAAGATTCTCTTTAGTTCCTCTTTATTTTTCTACCATCTTCATGCCTGAGGTTGTCGATATATCTCCTGGCAAATGATTCCAGCTTATGATTCATCCAGACTAGTATTTTTCATGATGTACTTGGTGTATAATTTAACAAAGCTGGGTGACAGTATGCAACCTTGTTGCACTCCTTTCCCAATTTTGAACTATTTGGTTTTTCCATGTCTGGTTCTAACTTTTGCTTCTTGGCCCACACAGAGGTTTCTCAGGAGACAGGTAAGTTGGTCTGATACTCATCTCTTTAAGAATTTTTCACAATTTGTTGTGATCTACACAGTCAAATGTTTTAGTGTAGTTAATGAAGCAGAAGTAGATGTTTTTCTGGAATCCCCTTGCTTTCTCCGTGATCCCAGGAATATTGGCAATTTGATTTCTGGTTCCTCTGCCTCTTTGAAACCGATCTTGTACATCTGGAAGTTCACAGTTCACATGCTGCTGAAGTCTAGCTTGAAGCATTTTGAGCATAACCTTTCTAGTATGTGAAATGATTTCAGCTGTACAATAGTTTGAAGATTCTTTGGAATTGCCTTTATTTGGGATTGGAATGAAAACTGACCTTTTCCAGTCCAGTGGCCACTGCTGCATTATCCAAATTTGCTGGCATATTGAATGCAGCACTTTAACAGCATCATTTTTAGGATTTTACATAATTCAGCTCCAATGTTGTCACCTTGTTTACTCAGAACCCAAGCTTTGCTTTCTAGCCTCAGGGTATCTACTGGATTCAGATTTGTTTCCCATTCTCTCCCACTTGTCTTGGAAATTCTTTCACAGTAGTAATCAGTGAAGAAACCTTGGTTTTAATAGGGAAGCAGGGGTTGAGGTAGGAGCAGATACGTGAAGGGGATTAAGAGGTACAAACTGCTAGCTCAAAATAATAATAAATAAGTTACAAAAATATACTATACAACAGAGGAACAATAGCCACTATTTTTAATAACTTATAAATAGAGTGAAATCTATCAGTTCAGTTCAGTTCAGTCGCCCAGATGTGTCCGAATCTTTGCGACCCCATGAATCGCAGCACGCCAGGCCTCCCTGTCCATAACCAACTCCTGGAGTTCACTCAGACTCACGTCCATCGAGTCCGTGATGCCATCCAGCCATCTCATCCTCTGTCGTCCCTTTCTCCTCCTGCCCCCAATCCCTCCCAGCATCAGAGTCTTTTCCAGTGAATCAACTCTTTGCATGAGGTGGCCAAAGTACTGGAGTTTCAGCTTCAGCATTATTTCTTCCAAAAAAATCTCAGGGTTGATCTCCTTCAGAATGGACTGGTTGGATCTCCTTGCAGTCCAAGGGACTCTCAGGAGTTTTCCCCAACACCACAGTTCAAAAGCATCAATTCTTCAGCGCTCAGCTTTCTTCACAGTCCAACTCTCACGTCCATACATGACTACTGGAAAGACCATAGCCTTGACTAGACGGAGCTTAGTCGGCAAAGTAATGTCTCTGCTTTTGAATATGCTATCTAGGTTGGTCATAACATTTCTTCCAAGGAGTAAGCATCTATTAAATTTTGGGAATGCATGTACACTCGTGGTGAATTCATGTCAATATTTGGCAAAACCAATACAGTATTGTAAAGTAACCTAAAGTTAAAATAAAAATTAAAAAAAATAAAATAAAAATTAAATAAATAAATAAATAAATTCATGGCTGCAGTCACCATCTGCAGTGATTTTGGAGCCCAAAAAAATAAAGTCTGACACTGTTTCCACTGTTTCCCCATCTATTTTCCATGAAGTGATGGGACCGGATGCCATCATCTTCGTTTTCTGAATGTTGATCTTTAAGCCAACTTTTTCACTCTCCTCTTTCACTTTCATCAAGAGGCTTTTTAGTTCCTCTTCACTTTTCTGCCATAAGGGTGGTGTTATCTGCATATCTGAGGTTATTGATATTTCCCCCGGCAATCTTCATTCCAGCTTCGGTTTCTTCCAGTCCAGCGTTTCTTATGATGTGCTCTGCATAGAAGTTAAATAAGCAGGGTGACAATATACAGTCTTGACACATACCTTTTCCTATTTGAACCAGTCTGTTGTTCCATGTCCAGTTCTAACTGTTGCTTCCTGACCTGCATACAGATTTCTCAAGAGGCAGGTCAGGTGGTCTGGTATTCCCATCTGTCTCAGAATTTTCCACAGTTTATTGTGATCCACACAGTCAAAGGCTTTGGCATAGTCAAGAAAGCAGAAATAGATGTTTTTCTGGAACTCTCTTGCTTTTTCCATGATCCAGCGGATGTTGGCAATTTGATCTCTGGTTCCTCTGCCTTTTCTAAAACCAGCTTGAACATCTGGAAGTTCACGGTTCATGTACTGCTGAAGTCTGGCTTGGAGAATTTTGAGCATTACTTCACTAGCGTGTGAGATGAGTGCAATTGTGCTGTAGTTTGAGCATTCTTTGGCATTGCCTTTCTTTGGGATTAGAATGAAAACTGACCTTTTCCAGTCCTGTGGCCACTGCTGAGTTTTCCAAATGTGTTGGCATATTGAATGCAGTACTTTCACAGCATAATCTTTCAGGATTTGAAACAGCTCAACTGGAATTCCATCACCTCCACTAGCTTTGTTCATAGTGATGCTTTCTAAGGCCCACTTGACTTCACATTCCAGGATGTCTGGGTCTAGATTAGTGATCACACCATCATGATTATCCGGGTCGTGAAGATCTTCTTTGTACAGTTCTTCTGTGTATTCTTGCCACCTCTTCTTAACATCTTCTGCTTCTGTTAGGTCCATACCATTTCTGTCCTTTATTGAGCCCATCTTTGTATGAAATTTTCCCTTGGTATCTCTAATTTTATTGAAGAGATCTATGTCTTTCCCATTCTGTTCTTTTCCTCTATTTCTTTGCATTAATCACTGAAGAAGGCTTTCTTATCTCTTCTTGCTATTCTTTGGAACTCTGCATGCAGGTGATTATATCTTTCCTTTTCTCCTTTGCTTTTCACCTCTCTTCTTTTCACAGCTATTTGTAAGGCCTCCCCAGTCTGCCATTTTACTTTCTTGCATTTCTTTTCCATGGGGATGGTCTTGATCCCTGTCTCCTGTACAATGTCACGAACCTCATTCCATAGTTCATCAGGCACTCAGTCTATCAGATCTAGGCCCTTAAATCTATTTCTCACTTCCACTGTATAATCATAAGGGATGTGGTCCACTGGAGAAGGGAATGGCAAACCACTTCGGTATTCCTGCCTTGAGAACTCCATGAACAGTATGAAAAGGCAAAATGATAGGATACTGAAAGAGGAACTCCCCAGGTCAGTAGGTGCCCAATATGCTACTGGAGATCAGTGGAGAAATAACTCTAGAAAGAATGAAGGGATGGAGCCAAAGCAAAAACACCCAGCTGTGGATGTGACTGGTGATAAAAGCAAGGTCCAATGCTGTAAAGAGCAATACTGCATAGGAACCTGGAGTGTCAGGTCCATGAATCAAGGCAAATTGGAAGTGGTCAAACAAGAGATGGTAAGGGTGAATGTCGACATTCTAGGAATCAGCGAACTAAAATGGACTAGAATGGGGGAATTTAACTCAGATGACCATTATATCTACTACTGTGGGCAGGAATCCCTCAGAAGAAATTGAATAGCCATCATGGTCAACAAAAGAGTCCGAAATGCAGTACTTGGATGCAATCTCAAAAATGACAGAATGATCTCTGTTCATCTTCAAGGCAAACCATTCAATATCACGGTAATCCAAGTCTATGCACCAACCAGTAACACAGAAGAAGCTGAAGTTGAACAGTTATGAAGACCTACAAGACCTTTTAGAACTAACACCCAAAAAAGATGTCCTTTTCATTATAGGGGACTGGAATGCAAAAGTAGGAAGTCAAGAAACACCTGGAGTAAAAGGCAAATTTGGCCTTTGAATGTGGAATGAAGCAGGGCAAAGACTAAAACAGTTTTGCCAAGAAAATGCACTGGTCATAGCGAACACCCTCTTCCAACAACACAAGAGAAGACTCTATACATGGACATCACCAGATGGTCAACACCAAAATCAGATTGCTTATATTCTTTGCAGCCAAAGATGGAGAAGCTCTATACAGTCAACAAAAAGAAGGCCAGGAGCTGACTGTGGCTCAGATCATGAACTCCTTATTACCAGATTCAGACTCAAATTGAAGTAGAGAAAACTGCTAGACCATTCAGTATAATCTATAAACAATATCAAATCACTATGATATACACCTTAAACTAATATAATATTGTAACTCAACTATACTTCAATTAAAAATTACCTTATAAATATTTTTAACATTTATAATTATCTTTCAAGAATGGTAAGGTAAAAGCATAACTTAAGTTTCTTTAGATCCTAAAACAAGTTCCTAAAACACGTTCATAACATGAAATCCTAAGACACAGGCTAACAATATTGTAAACATTATATGACATTATTCTCAAAAATTTAGTGGTAAAATTACTAAAATATTTAAGGACAAAAATAGGGATAATTTGGAGATAGGATGGCCTTGATTGATAATTCTAATGTATAAACCAGCACTGTAATTATGTAACAGTGGAGCTTTAATGAGCCTATGTTTTCACACAATAAATAAGGGGAAAAAATGGTAATATTACCAAACTGTGTAATATTTAGTACTCAGAGGAAGTGATTTAAGCACTTGTGATATATACTGTGATATCTGTGTTATATACTGTGATATCTGTCATGAATTAAATAAAACCTTAATTATATCTTTTGAAATTCTTTAATAGTCTTTTAATTTAATCT
>SJYQ01002440.1:62267-74392 GCA_006410935.1 Redunca redunca
AATTAAAGATAACCATTTGACATTTCTTTCAAAGCTAGTCATTTTCCTGGTTTATTATTCAATGTTTAAATAAATGTTAGGTATTTATTCAAAAGCAGGAAAACATGACAAAAAAAATGAGAAAGATTTACAGTAGTCTTAGTATTAGCAAAAGCATTAAAAATAATTCCAATAGTCATCAACCAAAAAGTAATGAAGCTGTGACATATTTATAGAATAGAATAGTACCCAACAATTTAAAAAAGGAACTGCAGATAAACACAATAGTATAACTAATCTCAAAAATACTAAATGAAGCCAGAACATCATACGAAATACAATAAAAGTGCAACAAATCTATGGTTTGTTTTGGAATGAAAGAGGGATTTAAATGGTAGGGTATAATACTGAGTTTTCTGGGATGATAGATGTGTTCTGTACCCTGTGTAGTGTGCAGGTTACAAGGATTTTTGCAATTTTCAAAATTCAATGAATTAACCACTTAGGGTTGCTATATTTTATTTTATGCGAATTGTATCTTCATTTAAAAGAATTATAACTGTATATACTATATAAAGTTAATTGTATATATTCAAGTATATGGGCCTTCCCTGGTGGCTTAGTGGTAAAGAATCCACTTGCCAATTCAGGAGACGTGAGTTCAGCCCCTAGGTCAGGAAGATACTCTGAAGAAGGAAATGGCATTCCACTCCTGTATTCTTACCTGGAGAATTCCATGGACAGAGGAGCCTGGCAGACTATGGTCCATGGGGTTGCAAGAGTCAGACACAACTTAATGACTAAACAACAATAAAATGCAAATATATGTGAATATTTCTTAATTTTTATTTTGAGCAGAAAATTTGCCATTGTAGAAGACACCTCAATCTATTTACTCTGCAGCCCTTCCTTTTCTCTTAGTTTCATCTATATTTTGGACTTCAAATGTTTCACTGCACCAGTTTCAAAGACCCTTCCACTACTACTTTGTTTCTTTGTTACTGCAGAAGCACTACAATTATTCTTTTCCTGTGCCATCCTAGGTCTTGGAAATTTCTGTGAAGCTAAGACTCTTTTTATAAATATGTCACACAGCTGTTTCTCTCCTCTGGGTCTGCTGGTTCTTTCAGGTTTTGATCAGGAAATTGAGCATATATCTTTTCTGGATACAGATGAACAAACATATTTACCCGGCTACCTCCCTGAAACATAAATCATGAAGCTGGCTTCATGTTTCCTCACCTTGTAAGCCACCCCTCTTCCAAACATACACAGATACACACAAATGTATGTTCTCCTTAAGATAGTCATAATGACTACCCTAATCCATTATGAACAAAATACAATGGACTGGGTGGCTTATAAACAATGGGATTTTTTTTTCTCTCTCTCTCTCTCACAATTCTGGAGACTGGAAAGTCCAAGATACAAGAGGCCAGAAAATTTAATGTCTGATGAGAGCTCATTTGCTGGTTCATAGAGAGCAGTCTTTTTGTTGTGTCCTCATATGGCAGAAGGGAAAAGTGATCTCTCTGGGGCCTGTTTGCTGTTTGGTCACTAAGTCATGTCCTACTCTTTGTGACCCCCATGGACTGTAGCCCAGGTTCCAGTCTATAACAATGGTTTTCCTTCATCCATAAAAAAATACAACATTTTTTTACTTTCATACCAGTGAATTGGAGATTACCTCTTATTCATTATATTTTGCCTAAAACTTTTCTGTCTACCATGAACCCTTTCCATTTTCTGACTGAGAATTAGATGACATCTAAAAATGTCAATAGTGACTCATCTTTATCTTTGATTGAACTGTCATACACCTCCATAAAACACTGAGCACTGGCTGCTCAAAAATAAGAAAGATGTTAAAAGAAGAATGTAAAATCATTCCTCTCCCACAGTCAGATGTAATTGTTTCCCAGAAATCTTTCCTGTGTTCCAGAATTCATTCCCAAGAAACTAATCACTGCTTACCAGACCTCTATATACATTTTTCAGTATATTATTGATTGGATGATTGTTTTTTATTTATTTCAAATTACTATGTCCAAAACTCCATTCAGTATTCTAGAAAATCATTAACTGATTTTGCTTAACTTCCATTCATTTCTTTTTATTCTTATTTTCACTGTTTTGGTCAAGTCGTGATTCTCTCTGACTTAAATTGAGTCCAGAGCTCCTAGATTTCTCTCTTGTTATGACCATTACAGTATCATTCTCACACCACCACAATTTCTAATCTGTCCTCTCCATATTTAAAACCTTATGGTTCTTTGAAGATGTCATACCCATCATCTCCTCTGGAACTTTACATATTCAATTCCTTCTACATAGAATGTTCTTTCCTTCTCTCATTGATTCTACTAATTTTTTAGTCTTATCTTAGAGATCACTTTCACTATAAAGTTTTCCTAGATTAAATACCCTATCTATGAGTTGCTTCATCCTCTTGAAGTAAGGTTTGTAATAGTTCCTATGAGACTGCACTTTAATTACATACTTACTTATCTGTCTCTCCCATGAGAAACTTGAGGGCAACTCATTTTTTGTAGTATTCCTAATAGTTTAAAATGACATCCATAATTAATGTCTCATAATTTTTGTTGAAGGAATAAATGAGTAAGAAAAATACTATTAATAAATGAGTATAGAAGTTAGAATTCAAGGTTACTTATGTCATATAGACTTCAATAAGTATAATACTGTATATTAAGGTAAAAAATCAATATGCTTTTTTCTGAATNATGACTATGCTTTTTTCTGAATATATTGCAAGACAAGTTAAGTATTTGCTTTATATAAATGTACTTTTAACCTTGTCAAGTCACTTAGGTAGATGTTAGAGATTTTTGACAATTTAACATGCAGAATTTCATGTTTCAATATATAGATTATTTTTTTATCAAGGACTAAGTATATCAAGGTGTTCTGTTACAAGGAGACACCATATGGACCACTTGTGGAGGACTGTTATAATTTACCATTATATCTGCTGGCTCAGTGGTAAGGAATCTGCCTCCAATGCAGGAGACCACTTGTAATGCAGGAGACACCAGTTTAATCCCTGGGTTGGGAGGATCCCCTGGAAAAGGAAATGGCAATCCACTCCAGTATTCTCACCTGGGAAATTTCACGGACAGAGGAGCCTAGCAAGCTACTCTCCATGGTGTCACAAGAGTTGGTCACAACTTAGTGACTAAACTACCACCATCACATCCAGAATATAGTGTGAAGCCCCCTTCCCACACCTAAAGATGTATATAATTACCGAGTTCTTACAAGTTATCCATAAAAAAAAGTAAATACTATTCTCACAAACTTTTTACTATATAGACTCAACTAATTGAATTCTTTTCATGTCAGTTAAATTATTGTTAAATGTAAAATAGGATTTGACATAGTTGTTTGAGACCCATCATTCAGATTTTAATTGGATAATTTTATATTCGCAACAAAATAACTTTGGTACAGATTTAGCCAAACAAAAAGTATGTTGGCTTTTTCTTTTTCTTTTTTAAACTGCCATGACTGAATTTTGCCTTTAGTTTCATGACCTACGGCAGACCTCTCATTTTGCATATTTACCATAGGGTTGATGGATGAACAGATGGATCAAGTATACCATGGGGGGTCCTATCAGCTGTCTCCAATTCTCTAAATGGTGATGGGATGAGTGAACATGTTTCATGAAAATGGAAATGTTAGAGTTTTATGCATCCAAGTTAAACAATGTCTTATTCTACCTCTTCAGAAGTTAACTTTAAGAACTCCTACTGCAAATTCTTATACTTCAGTGTATTTGTAAATGCATCATTAGTCCTCTTTTGTATGTAATCATGTATAGAGCAAAACATCTCAGAATAACTAAATGTCATATGGATGTATTCCAGCTATTTATTTAAAAGTTTTAAATGTCTGAATAGAGGGTTGACACTGAATGACTTAATTATCCTAATTATTGATTTGAACCTTTAAAATATCACGGCAATCAGCAATAAGAAACTGAGATTACTTATTGCTCTTAATGTATTCACCTGTTATCAAGCTTTGATTGGGCAAAACGAATCAACAGAACTAAGCTTAACTTTTGGCATAACTGGAATTAACAGTCTCACAGACTCCTTCTGTCATTAATGCTAAGGCCAGTCTTCACTTTTAGAACTAAAATTACAAACTTACAAAACCATTTCTAGGGACAATATTATCATAGTATAGAACACACAGAAACTTAATTTTATGTATTTTATAACTATGCCTTAGTCCCTATATCAGATTATTCCCATTCTTTCTTCCAATTTATATACTTTTTTATATATCATTTCATGTTCACATGGAATGCATAATACTTACAATCTGTATATTTGTAAGTATATAATTTGGTAATTTTTAACATAGTCACATTATAGATGGTATAAAACGTGTGAAGAAGCAATAATCATAATCTTCCAAAAAGGTTAGAAATTATGAACAGGGAGTACTGGGTCCAAGCAAACCTGAGTTTTATATTGTTCTGCCACTTGTGTTGCAGTCCATGAAGTCTCAAAGAGCCGGACATGACTGAGCAACTGAACTGAAATGATGCCGAAGCTGAAACTCCGATACCTTGGCCACCTTATGTGAAAAACTGACTCATTGGGAAAGACCCTGATGCCGGGAAAGATTGAGGGCAGGAAGAGAAGGGGACGACAGAGGATGAGATGGTTGGATGGTATCAGTCACTCAACAGACATCAGTTTGAGCAAGCCCCCAGGAGTTGGTGATGGACAGGGAAGCCTGCTGTGCTGCAGTTCCACGGAGTCGCCAAGAGTTGGACATGACTGAGCAACTGAATTGAACTGCCACTTAATAACTATGACCGTAAGCAAGTTACTTGACACGTACATATATAAACATATATGTGTATACAAATGTAGATGAAGCTGTAGCTATAAATAGGGGTACGGTATAGAATGGGTTTCCCAGGTGGCACAGTGGGAAAGAATCCACCTGCCAGTGCAAGAGATGCAAGAGATATGAGCTCAATCCTGAGTTGGGGAGATCCCCTGGAGGAGGAAATGGCGACCCACTACAGTATTCTTGCCTGAAAAATTCCATGGGCAGAGGAGCCTGGCAGGTTTCATAGCGTTGAAAAGAGTTGGACATGACCGAGCAACTGAGCACACATACCACACACACATAGATATAAATATAGATAGAATGGAGATATGCCAATATAATCTCCTCTGTAAATTTGTGTTCTACTCACTTATTTATAGTTGGTATTATACTGTTTCTAGCTCTGCCCTTCCCAGATATATTGTATAAATTTGTCTGGAACTCATGGGAACCCTACTTGTCCCAACGATATGCCTCCATTCACATATTGGACCAGAAGATTTAAACATTCCTCATGATCTGATTGTTAAAGAAAATAAACAACTGATCAAACAAGTAAATAAGTTTTGGCCTTTTCTATACATTTTCCCATCACAGGACCAGTTAAGTACACTTGCTTCTTGATTTTCCTAACTGGTTAATTTTGCACGGGGTATACAGAAGTGTCTGTTGCACACTAAGAACTAGCCTTGCTGTGTTCTGCCTCAAATAGTTCTATCAGAAAAGATTCATCAACAGAGCTGATTCATCTAAAATGAGGAAATGTGATCATTCACATGACTTGTGGAACAGTCATGCGTGCGTTTAGTTTTCTGACCTTGTTTTCTAGAAACAAATTTGTTGATGTGAAAAGAGGTTTGCTCCTAACATCATCATGGGAAGACTCTGTTATTGCTGTTTAAATTGTCTGAACATAAGGGCTGATCAGTTTGTGGATAGGTTAGCTAGTACCAGAGATACATATAAGTATCCAGAGATCTCAGTTGTATGTGAGGGGTTTGTGGGAAGAGAGAGGTTCAGTTCAGTTCAGTTCAGTCACTCAGTCCTGTCCGACTCTTTGCGACCGCATGGACTGCTGCCTCTGCCCAGCATCTTGAGTATTGTAATGCATATTGAAAACCCAAGAAAAAATCAAAATTCACAATTCTAAGTATAGTTTTTAGAGAATGCGTAGATGGTCATTTTTGCACCATCCTAAAGTTGGAAAAATCTTGAGTCGAACCAAATTAAGACAAAGATTGTCTGTACATTAGACACATCTCGCTAACAACAGGAGCCCTTTTCTTCCTACCTTGACTCATATAATTATTTTTTGGTGATTTTAAAATCTGCATAAAATATCAATTAAACAATCTGTTCTCTCAGTTCCTTGACCAACCCAGCTTCAGATAACATGTTTTTCATATGACTTCAAACAAGCATTCTCATTGGCATGCCATAGGCTTATGCTGTTACATTTTTCACATTACCTGTATAACAATTTCAAATATGCTAACAAGTGAATAATTTACACTAGGAGACTAACTACACATGTAACTGCATAAGTATTCTAAGTCCCCTTAATGTTTTCCACATCCTTTAAAACCTAAAAACAAAATATCTTATAATTACTTGTTCTATCAGCCTTGTGTCTATAGCAAATCATTTTAAAAAACTGTATCATCTGTTCATACTCTTGGTCCCTGAACCTGGGTCACTAGTCAGCTGAGTGTTCTACATTTTCAAAATCTGTCTCTTCTCTATGGAATGTAGCCCTTTCAATGCCTCTCCCATCCTACATAAAGAAACTTCCTGATTCCTAGAGAGCTGAAAGTCATACATTTTACCACCCTCAGTCCTTTTACATCCATCCATTCCTTTGTTTTTGATTCCCATAGATCTGAAAGAGGGTCTTATGAAAATGCTGTCTTAATTGTGCTGACTCATCTCACTACCATTCTGAGTCTTTTTGTTTTGTTTTGTTTTTATTTCTCAAAATTCTAATTGTCAGAAAGGGTTACTTCCAATCACCACCAACATACTTTATCTCTTGCATCTGTTTTTGCCCTTAATTTTCAGGGCTGTATTTGATCTAGATGAGTATCCTTGCATTCATATTTTCTTTGCTTGTTGTTCTCATTGATTTGGTGTATAGCTGGCATAACTGTGCTTTCTCTTTGTTTCCTCTTTTTTTTTTTTTTTTTGTTTCCTTGTNTAGGAAAATATCCTTCTCTGTATTCACCTTTGCTTTCTAACCATATCTTTATCTGTATCAATATCTATATATACCTATTATCTATGTGTTTTCTTAAATAGAGTGAGTCTAAATTCTCTATTTCAATTTCTGACATCATCAACAGCAAGTTGATTTTTTTCTAATTTCAGCATAATTTTAAGTTTCCTTATACACTGTTTCCTTTCAGATCTCAGTGGATCATTTTATCTTCTATTTCAGAGAGAAAAGAGAAGTTAAGTGACAGCAATTAATTGAATCTTTGCTTTATTTTAAAACTTTTCACTTCAATTTTATTTCTTACTCATGTTCATTCCTTTCCAAGTATATGAGCTGTTCCTTTTCATTTACCCTAGTGATTTATCATACATATTTTCTCTTATGTCAAAACATACTTATTAAAAACTCATAAAACAGCGACATATAAAAAAATAAAATGAATAAGCATCTCTGCCAACCTAAAAATAACTGGTATTTACAATTTTATCAGTTTCTTTACAGGGCTTACTAAAATACCTATTTCAATAGTAAATTTAATTAAAAGTTTATACATGCTTTTCTGTCCTGTTATTGTCATTTAAGATAATTGTCTTATGCTCTAGAGGCCATTCAGTCTGATCAGACTTGCTTCACTTATTCACTTCACTGTTTAATCTTCACAAGAGCCCTGTGTCATAACTACCACACATGAGAGTTTTGAGGTTCAGTGAGGGAAGTGTTTTAGAATTAGTGGAAGTAGCATTCAGTTTCTAGATCTCACAAATGGATCAGCACTCTTTGCACTATTCCATACAAAACAAAAGGCAAGATATGGGCAAAGGGTTCATGCGGAAAGAAACAAGAAAACTACAAATTTGGAAATCATTGGGAAGTGCATGGTCAGAGCTGAGTTCAAGAATCAATGTATGATATAGATGACACAGGGTATGATACTTGAAACAAAGTATGGAACATCAATAGTTTAATATAACCCTGCTAATGGAGTACAATAAATTGTGCTTTTGTAGTACATTATAAAATTTATGTTCTTTACAGGGCTTATGCTATAGAGGGGTGTGTGTGTGTGTGTGTGTGTGTGTGTGTGTGTGTGTGTATGCCATCATGCGGCAAATGCCAATTGCCAGTTTGAGTCAGTAATTGGAAATATATAGTGATAGGTCAAGTGACTGTATATGAGATAAGTAGAAAGAAAGTCTAACAGAAAAACAACTTCCCTCATCAAACTCTATACAAATACTCCTGGAAATAGCTCTCTCATTATCACTCTCCCATCTTCTCTTCCTCTCTCCCTCCTATATTTGTCCTGGAAAAGTACTCTTATTTGTGCTCTTTTTTTGAGGTGTGTTTGTATATATTGATACAAACTTTATAATGTAAACTAAAGCTCCAAGATTTCATAATTAATTCTTTCAAATATTAATACTGATAAATCCAAAGCACTGAGGTAGAAATTCAGCTTTTATTTTCTAAATCATGGGTCCAGGATTCCGGATACCATGGAGCCACAGAAATTGAGCAGATGGTACTTTGCAATTAATAGGAATTTAAACATCAAATGCTGAGTGTTTAATAGCATTTGCTTTGCTTATTATTAGGTATTGAATTTTATTCATGTACTACTTAAAAAAAAATTACTATACACTCTGCTACATTTGACCTTACAGGAGATTAGGAAATTGAGAAGTTATTGACTGAGGAGATCCAACAAAATTACAATTACAGAAACCTCTGAATGCTGCATGTAATTGAACTTATCCACAAGCTGAAAATCAATGCAGTCATCCAGAAACACACCAAATGTGACATTTGGCTTTTTCTGCTTTATCAAGCCTAATTGATGTTAGAGGAAATAAATGAGAGAAATAGGTAGTCTTATAGTAGGAGTCTCTGTTCTGTTCAGTTCAGTTCAGTTGCTCAGTTGTGTTCAACTGTTTGTGACCCCATGGACTGCAGCACGCCACACTTCCCTGTCCATTGCCACCTCCCAGACCTTATTCAAACTCATGTCAATCGAGTCGGTGATGCCATCCAACAATCTCATCCTCTGTCATCCCCTTCTCTTCCTGTCCTCAATCTTTCCCAGTATTAAGGTCTTTTCAAATGAGTCAGATCTTCGCATCAGGTGGCCAAGGTATTGGAGTTTCAGCTTCAGCATCAGTCCTTCCAATGAATATTCAGGACTGATTTACTTTAGGATGGACTGGTTGGATCTCCTTGCAGTCCAAAGTACTCAAGAGTCTTCAAGGAGTCTCTGAGGATATAGCAGATAGTCATTCATAAGAGCTAAGGGCAGTTCATAATTCTGAGTGTACACTGATGTCAGCAAGTGAGACTAATTCTAGCTCTTAAAATTTCTCCCTGGCTTCCTATGGGGAGTGATAAAAGGAAGACATCTATGTAGAGGCTGAACATTTATATAAGATTGCTTTTTAAAAAATGAACTTATTTTTAATGGAGGATAATTGTTTTATAGTATTGTGTTGGCTTCTTCCATAGGACAATATGAACCCACCATAAGTATATATATATGACACATCTCTCTTTAACTTCCCCACCCCTACACCCACCCAATTCCACTCCTCCAAGCTGCTTTGGGACTAAAATTTTTTAAAAAATATGTGATAGCTAAAGGATTACTGTAAGATGGTCTTTTAAAACATATTTTTTAAAGATTTAAGGATGTGTTGACATCTCCATTGCAACAAAATAATTATTTTGAGAAGGCAGTGGCACCCCACTCCAGTACTCTTGCCTGGGAAATCCCATGGACAGAGAAGCCTGGTGGGCTGCAGTCCATGGGGTCGCTAAGAGTCGGACACGACTAAGTGACTTCACTTTCACTTTTCACTTTCATGCATTGGAGAAGGAAATGGCAACCCACTCCAGTGGTCTTGCCTGGAGAATCCCAGGGACGGGGGAGCCTGGTGGGCTGCAGTCCATGGGGTTGCATAGAGTAGGACACGACCGAAGCGACTTAGAAGTAGTGGCAGTAGTAATCTAAAGATAATATCAAAAAGTCATAGCATCTTATTTCTTTGCTTTGTGGATATAATACTTTTGCTCATTTCCTACATAGATAATATCAAAAAGTCATAGCATCTTATTTCTTTGCTTTGTGGATATAATACTTTTGCTCATTTCCTACATAAATAGATCATTACTTTGTACACACATATCTACACGCATGTAGTCATACATTTCTACATTGTACCAATGCTAAAAGGCTATTTTATCCAGCCCACCGGCTGGCTGTTCCCTCAGAAACAACCTCCCTTGTTTAACAGCGATCTAATTTTCTGATGAGTTGTTCAAGAGAACATTTTCTCAGTCTTTCAGACATACATGTAAAGGATATAACCAAGTCTCCTTGCAAATGTTGCTTTTAATATCAATTCTACTTTTTTTAACCCACCCCCCCAGAATTTTTAATAAAATATAAGATCAGCCTTTCTAGGAACATACATCTGGGTCAACAGAAGTAAAGTATAAGACTTCTTGAGGCAAAAATCTGCCATATTATCACAGCTTATGAATTTCATAATGCAACTGAATGAAGTAATAATCTAGAAATTTACTAAAATCTTACTCATGTGGTTTATATCTATTGCTGTCAAAGTCCCCAAGATTCTTACTTTGAAGAAACAAGATGCTCACAAGTTCCTTCTTTAGGGATTCCATATATCATGTCTAAAGTAGAGAAGTGTGTTGTTAAGGAACCTGCAGCAGAAACTACACAGATGAACAAACTCAAATGATAACTTTCTGGAACCTGTGGAATTTGAAATGTAATTCCTAAGACTCACTTTTTTAGCTTTCTAATAGTAATTAGGTCATAGGAGCATGAAAGGATTTAGACATATCTTCAAGGTGGATGTACAATTCAATTCATCTTAATATGTAAATAGCACTCTAATTGCAAAGTAGTAGATAACACTGAACATGCCATTTACATGTAACTATGCATTGCTTTATTTAAAAAGAAGGTATATATTGAACAAAAATTAAAGATTAATCCTCATCTCTTACATCTCCTGCATTGGTAGGTGGGTTCTTTACCACTAGTGCCACATGGGAAGTCCTATCTTTATAAATATAAACCCTAACTCTGTATTTATTTTTACAAAGTAAATGATTTCATGACTAAGATATGTTAGTTAAAAAATTGGTACCCAGGAAATAATTCTATTTTTTCTTGATAATGTGATAAATAGACTAGTTTTAGAGCAATTTTAGGTTCATAGTAAACTTGAGCAGAATATACAGGAATCTCCATACACCTACTGGCTCCCTGGGTTCTCTATTCTGTTCAGTTGGTTAATTGATCTACTCTTTCATGAGCACGGCAATGTCTTGTCAACACTTGTCAACAAGTACACTTTGAAGTAAGTGTTGAAGATAGGTATCATGAGCCCTCCAATTTTGTTCTCCTTTAGTGTGAAGTTAATTAGTCTGAGTCTTTTGTCTCTACATACAACATTAATATCAGTTTTTCATATTCTACAAAATAAATTGCCAGGATCTTGAGTAGGATTGCATTAATTTATAGATCATGTTAGGAATAAAAAACATCTTGACAATGTTGAGCCTTTTTGTGTATGAGTATGTAAATCAAATCCCTTATGATTATACAGTGGAAGTGACAAATAGATTTAAGGGACTAGATCTGATAGAGTGCCTGATGAACTATGGACAGAGGTTTGTGACATTGTACAGGAGACAGGGATCAAGACCATCCCCAAGAAAAAGAAATGTAAAAAAAAACAAAATGGCTGTCTGAAGAGGTCTTACAAATATCTTTGAAAAGAGAAGTGAAAAGCAAAGGAGAAAAGGAAAGATATACACATTTGCATGCAGAGTTCCAAACAATAGCAAGGAGAGGTAAGAAAGCTTTTCTCAGCAATCAGTGCAAAGAAATAGAGGAAAACAATAGAATGGGAAAGACTAGAGTTCTCTTCAAGAAAATTAGAGATACCAAGGGAACTTTTCATGCAAAGATGGGCTCAATAAAGGACAGACATGGGATGGACCTAACAGAAGCAGAAGATATTAAGAAGAGGTG
>SJYQ01002440.1:77492-90099 GCA_006410935.1 Redunca redunca
AACCTTGATGAAGCCCTCACAATAAAAAATAGGAAAATGTAATAAAACTGACATAAACTTTTAAAATCAGTATAAATTTAGTGGTAATCATTATGCTCTAAGAAGAAATGGTTTTATACACACTTCCATATGGAAAGATTATGCCACATTATATGTCACTGGTACTAAAAGTATTAGAGCAATTATGTTCACAGTATTGATATGCCTTGCTGTACATTTCAAGAAAGTATTTAATGTGTTGAATGAATTAATGCTCTTTGTATATGCTATACATACTTTATGAGACAATAGCAAGGCAACTTTTTATTTTGCCTTAATAATGCCTGCTTATTTAACTTATACGCAGAGTACATCATGAGAAACTTTGGGCTGGAAGAAGCACAAGCTGAAATCAAGATTGCCGGGAGAAATATCAATAACATCAGATATGCAGATGATACCACCCTTATGGCAGAAAATGAAAAGGAACTAAAAAGCCTCTTGATGAAAGTGAAAGAGGAGAGTGAAAAAGTTGGCTTAAAGCTCAACATTTAGAAAATAAAGATCATGCATCTGGTCCCATCACTTCATGGGAAATAGATGGGGAAACAGTGGGAACAGTATCAGACTTTATTTTTGGGGGCTCCAAAATCACCACAGATGGTGATTGCAGCCCTGAAATTAAAAGACGCTTACTCCTTGGAAGGAAAGTTATGACTAACGTAGATAGCATATTGAAAAGCAGAGACATAACTTTGGCAACAAATGTCCATCTAGTCATGCCTATGGTTTTTCCAGTGGTCATGTATAGATGTGAGAGTTGGACTGTGAAGAAAGCTGAGCCCCGAAGGATTGATGCTTTTGAACTGTGGTGTTGGAGACAACTCTTGATAGTCCCTTGGACTGCAAGAGATCCAATCAGTCCATCCTAAAGGAGATCATTCCTGGGTGTTCTTTGGAAGGACTGATGCTAAAGCTGAAACTCCAATATTTTGGCCACTTCATGCGAAGAGTTGACTCATTGGAAAAGACTCTGATGCTAGGAGGGATTGGGGGCAGGAGGAGAAGGGGACGACAGAGGATGAGATGGCTGGATGGCATCGACTTGATGGACATGAATTTGAGTGAACTCTGGGAGTTGATAATGGACAGGGAGGCCTGGCATGCTGCAATTCATGGGGTCACAAAGTGTTGGACACAACTGAGTGACTGAACTGAACTGAACTGAATGCATGTACCAGAAAAGTACATGTTTTTGGTTTAGGTAATGATTATGCTATAGTTTATAATGTAAACTAGAAAATGCATTGGTATCAGTTCTGATAATGTTTCAGCTCTCTGTGTACTGTTGAGAAGACATTTATATATAAGAAAAAGAAATCATATCTGAAATCCAATAATATCCTGTTTTATTCTTAGAGAGAAATAAACAACCATCACCAGTGTGCTTACTCTTTCTTCATTTGTGTTGAAAAAATAACAAATGTTGTAAATGAATTCAAGTCATGGTCACTGAGATCACACTTTCACCACTCTGGACATAAACTTGATTTATTTGTATACTTCTCTGCTACTAACTGCTACTGCATCTTCCTGCTAAATATTCTTAGAAAATCAATGGGAGATTTGAAATTGCGAAGTGAGATTAAAAGATCTTTTCCTGACATGAGTAATGCCACTAAAAATCAGTTTTATGATATTTAAGTGCTTCTCAAGTGGCAAATCTCAATGATGCTTTCATTATCCATATTTGCCTAAACCCTAAGGCCTGAAATATCATGATTTTTTAATGTTGATAAGACAGCAAGATAATATCTTCAAATGATTGAACTGAGGTCTAAACAGATTGATAACCAGCAGTTTTATTCTTTCTCAACATGTCTCCTATTATTGGTCAAAGAAATGGATGATGTATTAAGTATATTTTAAAATCACTCTAAAGGCCACCACAAATAGTGAAGAAATAAATATCAAAAGCCAGAGCAAGAGGAGTGAGTTGGAAACACTAATTCTGTCTTCCAAGTTAAAAGTTTTCAAGACCAGTTTTTGAATGAAATTTGTCCTTTTTATTTTTTTGTCTCCTGGAGACAGGATATAGTCTTCAGAACCAAAAGTCTGTGAAAGTTGCTCAGTTGTGTCTGACTATGTACGACCCCGCAGACTGTAGCCCACCAGGTTCCTCTATGGAATTCTCCAGGCAAGAATACTGGAGTGGGAAGAATGCCAAAGTGACTCTGGTTCTGTTAGTTGAATATATGTAAATATCTGACACATTCATTCCAATCTCGGATGCCATTTTCAATGACTTCTAATGACATTTAGTAAAGACACATTCAGGAGATGAAACTGACAGTGGAATTTGACCACGCCGTTGTCTTTATAAATCAACCTGAATAGATAACTGTATTGAAGCTTGTAAAATAACACTTTATTTATGTGATGTAATTATTATAATAAAAATAGTAATGAACTATTATTAGATAAAATCAGTGATAATGATTTTTTAAAAAAATCTGGTGATTGGTGGTAGTTAAAAGATGACATTTGAGAAATATTGTTGCAAAGAATATAACCTAGAATTTTTTTAATGCCATTACAATGTATAAAGAAATTAACTAGGTGGAGATTTGAGGAAACTGGTTCTAAAAGTATCAGAGTAGTGGAAACTACTATCACATGGATTAGTTTTCTTTTTTAATCAATAAAGCCTGAAAATGGATGAAATTTAGCTTAGTATATCCCAAAATGTGTTCCAGGGAACTCTAGTTCTCTGAATTATTAAGTTTGGGAAATTCTACATCATGCTACCCTCAAATAAAGAGTTAAAGTGCATATAAAAAGTTTATAGGATCAAGTTAATAATCATCACCATTTCATTTAGCTAAGGATTTCCAAAATATAGCTGATTTTTATTTTTTATCACATGTAATAGTTTACTAGTAGAATTGGTGNAATTAGCAGCTAATCTTATCCACACATAGCTGCAGGCTCAGAACCAGTAAATGCTTCTTGACTGTAGGATTGATTGGGGAACTTTACCTTCTGATAATTACAAGATATAATTACTTTGGAGCTTTCAAAGACCTTTCAGTGATTAGAGAAGCTTTTCTAATTCAGTCATAACATTTGTATTACTAATAAACTTAGAAGTCCTACACTCTAATAGATGACAAATTTGAAAGAAGCACCAATTCTAAAAATGGTACTGCATGCTAGAGGGAAATTATATAAATAGTTAAAATATTCCTTTTTAAGAATCTAACTTCATAATTTTTCTGTTATAAGTACTATTTAATCAAGATATATAAATTCAGTGTTATGGGCATCTTTGGGGAATATTGTATCCAAAAATATAGAATAATATGAAAACATTCAAAAATTAAAATGCTTTCTTTCTTGGCAGCATTCAATATCCTGAGACAACCAGAAGAAAACTGTTAGAAAACTGATTTCCAGGATAATTCACACAAGATTCTGTCACTAAAGATTTGAACACCTTAGGAAGGTAGGAGCAGTTTTAATTTTCTATATGACAGTGAATATGACAGTGAAATTGTTGCTGACTTGTAATCTGAATACAAGAAAAACTAGAATTGGGAAACTCATGCTTAAAACTTGTGGAAAAATAAGTAATTTGATAACATTTCAACTCAGACCTACTTTTCTTTATGCCTGAAGCAGTTTTCTTTTTGTTTGTTTGTTTTTTAAATTTTCACTGTCACTGCAAATTAAATGTACATATAAATAACAGTGAGATGGGATACACTAGTGTAAAGTAAGGTATGATGAAAAGCAATTCACTTTTAGAAGCTGAAATATATGTTAGTTNNGTTTCTTACAGAAACATGAGATAAAAAATGTTATGCATATTTTATTACCACTCCACGAACATGTATAACTAGAACATGTACTTGCAAACGCAAGTACAAGAACCTCAGCCAAATCATACAGAAGAATTCTTCCTGAGAGACAGTCAGATACTTTAGATTTTTAAAAAAAATAGAATTTATACAAAGATGTTAAAGAATTCCTCAAGTCACCCTCAGAGAACAAGAACTTTTACTATATTATTAGACATTGTGTGTTACATACTTTCTATGATTAGTCTTGTATTTTATTAACTGAAACATACAAGTGTAAATCTATACCAAAGTTTCTATAGGACAGAAATTAGTTTGAGAATTAGGTATCTTCAACAATGCTTAGTAGAAAGACCTTTGGGCCTGAATTCCTAATCACTGAAATTTTGCTCTCCTTTTACTCACCTAGGAGTTATGTGACCTTATTATCAACACATACTAACTTCACAATTGATGTGAAGTATTATTAATATTTCAAGAAAGATATGTTATCTGTACTCTTCATAATAATTGTCAATATTACAAATCATCCTCACTTTATAGATAGTGAAATTGAAGTTCAAGTTTAAATACTTGTCCAAGATCACAAAACTAGTGTATGGCAGAAGCCAGGATTCAAATGTGGTAGTGCTGGTGGTTTAGTGGCTCAGCTGTGTCCAGCTGTTTGGGACACCATGGACTATAGCCTGCCAGATTCCTCTATCCATGGGCTTTCCCAGCCAAGAATACTGGAGTGAGTTGCCATTTCCTCCTCCAGAGGATCTTCCTGACCCAGGGATCAAACCCTGGTCTCCTGTGTTGCAGGCGGACTCTACCGAATGAGCTACCCAAGAAAACCCTGACTCAAATGTATGTTTAACTAATGCTAATGGTTGAAGAATCAATCCATGACCATCAGATTTATTCATTAACTTGTTTAAACTAACTAAATTTCTTAATCCCTCTGATTTATAACATTAAATTTCTTAACTCTGAATTTGAATCTCTTTATGTACTAAAGGCTGTGGTCCATGTGATTAATAAGTGAGAAATAGATTTAAGGGACTAGATCTGATAGACAGAGTGCCTGATGAACTATGGACGGAAGTTTGTGACATTGTACAGGAGACATGGATCAAGAAGATCCCCAAGAAAAAGAAATGCAAAAAAGCAAAATGGATATCTGAGGAGGTCTTACAAATAGCTGTGAAAAGAAAAGAAGTAAAAATCAAAGGAGAAAAGGAAAGATATACCGATCTGAATGCAGAGTACCAAAGAAGAGCAAAGAGATATAAGAAACCCTTTCTCAGTGATCAGTGCAAAGAAATAGAGGAAAAAAATAGAATGGGAAAGACTAGAGATCTCTTGAAGAAAATTAGAAATACCAAGGGAACATTTCATACAAGTTCAGTTCAGTTCAGTCACTCAGTCGTGTCCGACTCTTTGCGACCCCATGAATCATAGTATGCCAAGCCTTCTTGTATATCACCAACTCCTGGAATTCACTCAGACTCATGTCCATCGAGTAGGTGATGCCATCCAGCCGTCTCATCCTCTGTTGTCCCCTTCTCCTCCTGCACCCAATCCCTCCCAGCATCAGGGTCTTTTCCAATGAGTCAACTTTTTTCATGAGGTGGCCAAATTATTGGAGTTTCAGCTTCAACATCAGTCCTTCCAATGAACACCCAGGACTGATCTCCTTTAGGATGGACAGGTTGGATCTCCTTGCCATCCAAGAGACTCTCAAGAGTTGTCTCCAACACCTCAGTTCAAAAGCATCAATTTTTCAGCACTCAGCTTTCTTTACAGTCCAACTCTCACATCCATACATGACCACTGGAAAAACCATAGCCTTGAAGAGACGTACCTTTGTTAGCAAGGTAATATCTCTGCTTTTCAATATGCTATCTAGGTTGGTCATAACTTTCCTTCCAAGGAGTAAGCTTCTTTTAATTTCATGGCTGCAGTCACCATCTGCAGTGATTTTGGAGCCCAAAAAAATAAAGTCTGACACTGTTTCCACTGTTACCCTATCTATTTCCCATGAAGTGATGGGACCAGATGCCATGATCTTAGTTTTCTCAATGTTGAGCTTTAAGCCAACTTTTTAACTCTCCTCTTTCACTTTCATCAAGAGGCTTTGTAGTTCCTCTTCACTTTCTGCCATAAGGGTGGTGTCATCTGCATATTTGAGGTTATTGATATTTTCCTGGAAATCTTGATTTTAGCTTGTGCTTCTTCCAGCCCAGCATTTCTTGTGATGTACTCTGCATATAGGTTAAATAAGCAGGGTGACAATATACAGCCTTGGTGTACTGCTTTTCCTATTTGGAACCAGTCTGTTGTTCCATGTCCAGTTCTAACTGTTGCTTCTTGACCTGCATATAAGTTTCTCAAGACATAAGTCAGGTGGTCTGATATTCCCATCTCTTTCAGATTTTTCCACAGTTTATTGTGATCCACACAGTCAAAGCCTTTGGTGTAGAGATGGTCTCAATAAAGGATGAATGACATGGGCCCAACAGAAGCAGAATATTAAGATGTGGCAAGAATACACAGAAGAACTGTACAAAAAAGATCTCCATGACTCAGATAATCACACAATGGTGCGATCACTCAGCTAGAGCCAGACATCCTGGAATGTGAAGTCAAGTGGGCCTTAGGAAGCATCACTATGAACAAAGCTAGTGGAGGTGATGGAATTTCAGTTCAGCTATTTCAAATCCTAAAAGATGATGCTGTGAAAGTGCTGCACTCAATATGCCAGCAAATGTGGAAAACTCAGCAGTGGCCACAGGACTGGAAAAGGTCAATTTTCATTCTAATCCCAAAGAAAGGCAATGACAAAGAATGCTCAAACTGCCCCACAATTGCACTCATCTCAAACACTAGTAAGTAATGCTCAAAATTCTCCAAGCCAGGCTTCAACCATACATGAACCATGAACTTCCAGATGTTCAAGCTAGATTTAGAAAAGGCAGAGGAACCAGAGATCAAATCACCAACATCTGCTGGATCATCAAAAAAGCAGAGAGTTCCAGAAAAAACATCTATTTCTGCTTTATTGACTATGCCAAAGCCTTTGACTGTGTGCATCATAATAAATTATGGAAAATTCTGAAAGAAATGGGAATACCAGACCACCTGACCTGTCTCTTGAGAAGTCTGTATGCCAGTCAGGAAGCAGCGGTTAGAACTGGACATGGAACAACAGACTGGTTCCAAATAGGAAAAGGAGTATGTCAAGGCTATATATTGTCACCCTGCTTATTTAACTTATATGCAGAGTACATCATGAGAAATGCTGGGCTGGATGAAGCACAAGCTGAAATCAAATTTGAGGGAGAAATAACAATAACCTCAGATATGCAGATGACACCATCCTTATGGCAGAAAGTGAAGAACTAAAGAGCCTCTTGATGAAAGTGAAAGAGGAGAGTGAAAAAGTTGGCTCAAAGCTCAACATTCAGAAAACTAAGATCATGGCATCCAGTCCCATCACTTGGTGGCAAATAGATGGGCAAACAGTGGAAACAGTAGCAGACTTTATTTTATTTATTTATTTTTGGATCCAAAATGACTGCAGATGGTAACTTCAGCCATGAAATTAAAAGATGCTTGCTCCTGGTAAGAAAAGTTATGACCAACCTAGACAGCATGTTAAAAAGCAGAGACATTACTTTGCCAACAAAGATCTGTCTAGTCAAAACTATGTATGGATGTGAGAACTGGACTATAAAGAAAGCTGAGCACCACAAAATTGATGCTTTTGAACTGTGGTGTTGGAGAAGACTCTTGAGAGTCCCTTGGACTTCAAGGAGATCCAACTAGTCCATCCTAAAGCAGATCAGTCCTGGGTGTTCATTGGAAGGACTATGTTGAAGCTGAAACGCCAATACTTTGGCCACCTGATGCAAAGAACTGACTCATTTGAAAAGACTCTGATGCTGGGAAAGATTGAAAGTAGGAAGAGAAGGGGATGACAGAGGATGAGATGGCTGGATGGCATTACCAAGTCAATGGACATTAGTTTGGGTCAACTCCAGGAGCTGGTGATGGACAGGGAGGCCTGGCATGCTGCATTCCATTGGGTCACAAAGAGGCGGATATGACTGAGCAACTGAATTGAACTGAACTGAGGTACTAAAGGAGGTAAACCATTTTTATTATACCTTATCCAATTGTTGGATTAGTTTGAAAGAACACAAAAATATCAATATGTTTTATAAACCAAAGTTGAACAAATACCTCATTTTTTCCACCCTAATCTTAGGTTATTTTAAGTAGAAGTAGTACTTGGTTTTCATCAATTTCCTGAAAAAAATAGTACTAGAAGTATGAAATACAAGGCTCATTGTGTAAAAATATCTTCATAAAGTTACTGTATCATAAATTTGAAATGAAACACTCACTTTTATGATCCCACTACAAAATATAAGACAATGTTGTTCTTTAAAGTGACTAATTTGAATTCAGTTACATATAAAAAATATTCCTGAAAATAATTTATTTGATTAAAATCAAGATTAGCCTGAAAACTTTGAATTTTCTTAAAACTTTTTATTGTGTTTGGGGCCTATCTGATTAACAAACAATGTTTTGATAGTTTCAGGTGAATTGCAAAGGGACTCAGCAGTTCATATACATGTATCCATTCTCCCTCAAACTCCCCTCCCATCCATGCTGCCACATAACATTGAGCACAGTTCCATGTGTTACACAGTAGATCCTTGTTGGTTATCCATTTTAAATATAGCAGTGTTTACATGACCATCTCAAACTCCTTAACTCTCACTTTCCTCCATCCTTTCCCCCCACCCCCTTGCCTGGCAACCATAAGTTCATTCTCTAAGTCTGTGAGTCTCTGTTTTGTGAGTAAGCTCATTAGTATCATTTCTTCTTAGATTCCACATATAAGAGATGCCATATAATATTTTTCATCTCTGTCTGACTTGTTTCACTCAGTATGACACTCTCTAGGTCCATCCATGTTGCCGGGGGGGAAAAAAAAAAAAAGTTGACTTTTAATGAAACTCTTGACTACGTTCATAGATAGTGAAAATTCTCACATCACCAAACATAGACAAGCCTATATCCTCAGTAGGTAAACTAGTAAATAGCATCAAATTATTTCTTGCATTTCAATATTGTAAACTTGACATTTATATTACTGTTTTAATAATTCCATAAACATGTCTTCAAATTGTAAAAAAAAAATATTAGTATAATATTGTATTATACTAATAGAATATAGAAGAAGCAATAAGGACTACTATTTAAATTTCTGTGTTTAAAGCAAAAGTTGGAGTAAGACTAGTGTTTAGCAGTTCAATAAAATGATCCACTTTTTGAATTTCTGAAATATGAGCTGTAATGTTCAATTACTTACATAAAGAAAAAAGGCATAAGCTTGGCAGTCACAGATACTATTTCAACCCTGTCTTTGTAACTTACTAGCTGGGAAATCTGAATTCTACATAAATTTAGTTCTTACCTCCTAGGTTTGCTCTAAGGAAAATGAGTTTATGCATAAGGAGCATTTAGCACAGTTTCAGAAAGATATTAAATACTAGTTAGGTATAAAATTTCACATCACCTGGAAAGTATTCTAAATAAAATTTATATTAAAGTGAATATTTATTTTTTCTACACTGTAAATTGTGGCATGCTAGGTGATTTTGTGAGCTTGCTTTATACTTTTGTTAGATATTAGAATATTAACAATATATCTTTTGATATTCTAATAAATTTGATAGAATATGTCTTCATTTTTATATAAAATGAACATCTATCATTAGTTATAAACTTCTAGACATTATTTTAATATCATTTTAAAAATATTGTTCCACAAGCCAACTCTAAAAAGAACTGGTGTCCATGGACTCACTTACTCAAGTGTATTTTTCTCATCAAACACAAATTGACCCACTCACTCTTAGGACATTTCTTAAATCTCCTACTTTAAATGCACACATCCATTTTAGAAAATATGTAAATTGGCTCAAAAGCAGACTTGTGGGGTGATTACTTCATCAAATAAAGAGGCGGGACTTTGATTTTGGATATAATTCTAAGTAGATTGGGAAGTCATTGCAAGATTTCAAGCGAGAGCACTTCATTGAGTCAGTCGTGGCGAAATGGCTCTAAGCTGGCTGCCATGTGAGGAAGGGATTTTAGAGGGGCAAGAGGGATGGTTCAGGGGCAATTTTTGGAATAGAGGCAAGAAACAAACATGGTAGTATAGGCTTTATGTAGTAGTATAGGTAGTTGTAGTTAAGCGGGAGTATAGTGTGTGTGTGTGTATAGATATATATATATACACACACACATACATATATGGTATACTTTAGTAGTGTAGATAATTATCCATAGGCAGATTTATAAATAGTGGAGGACAGATAACCATTAAGTGCAGTCTGAATGTTCCCTGCAGCAAGTGAGCATTGCCCTCCTCAATTAAATTAAGAACACAAGAAAAGAGTACAAAACACAAATACGATCACTGTAGCCATTAAAATTTCTCAGTAAGGATGGTAGTGACATTCTTATGATGATGGTAGTGACACTGAATTGCTCCACCTAGATCTCCCTTTGGGAATGAAGGATTTATTTTGCCAGCTGCTCAGAAATCTCCCATAAGATAGCCCTCAGCTGGCAGCTCTCTGCTAAAGAAAATGATCACAACCACAGGTCCTCCCAGGGTAGCCTGCATCCAGTGACTGATCCATATTGTGGCTATAAAGGTATAGTCCACCACTTAACTCATGACAGTTATAAAGGGCTATCTTAAGTCCATGCTTCCAGTGAAGTTGGAAAAGGCCTTCACTGAGATTGCAGTGCAGCTCCATTGCTAGCACTTGCTACTTTCTCTCCCCTTCCACAGGTAGTAATCCCAAGAGCACTTTCTAATAAATTTTCTGACCGTTATGTGGCTTCAGTTGAACTTCAGACCCTCACCTTTCACTTGTTTCATGCAAATCCTGCCACAATTAACTTGCCCTTTCCATCACTTCTCCTGCTTCCTTTCATTTGAGGAAATTTGAGTACTCTGAAGAGGTGATAGAATTCCAGTAGAGCTATCCAAAATCCAGAAGATGATGCTATTAAAGTGTTGCATTACTATGTCAGCAAATTTGGAAAACCCAGCAGTGGCCACAGGACTAGACAAGGTCAATCTGCATCCCAGTTGAATTGCCCATCCCAAGAAGGAGAGAACTAAAGAATGTTCAGACTACTGGACAATTGCACTCCTCTCCCATGCTAGTAAGGTTTTGCTCAAAATCCTTCAGATAGGCTTCAGCATTACATGATCAGAGAATTTCCAGATGTTCAAGCAGGGTTCAGAAAGGAAGAGGAACTAGAGATCAAATGGCCAACATTTTCTGGATCATACAGAAAGCAAGGGAATTCCAGAAAAACATCTACCTTTGTTTCATTGACTATGCTAAAGCCTTTAATTCTGTGGATCATAACAAACTATGGAAAACTTTTAAAGAGATTGAGTACCAGACCACATTTCTTGTCTCCTGAGAAACCTGTATAAGGGTCAAGAAGCAATAGTTAGAACATCAGACTTGTTCAAAATTGAGAAAGCAGTATGGCAAGCTGTTTATTGTTGCCCTGTTTATTTAACTTATATGCAGAGCACATCATGAGAAATGTTGGGCTGGGTGAATTACAAGCTGGAATCAAGATTGCCAGGAGAATTATCAACAATCTCAGACATGATGATACTACTTTAATGGCAGAAAGTGAAGAGGAATTAAAGAAACTCTTGATGAGAGGGAAAGAGGAAAGTGAAAAAGCTGGCTTAAAACTCAATATTAAAAACAAAAGCAGCACAACTAAGATCATGGCAGCCAGCCCCATCACTTCATGACAAATAAAATGGGAAAAGGTGGAAGCAGTGGCAGATTTCCTCTTATTGGGCTCTAAAATCACTGCAGATGGTGACTGCAGCTATGAAATTAGAATATTACTGCTTCTTGACAGGAAAGCTATGACAAACCTAGACAGCATGTTAAAAAGCAGAGACATCACTTTTCCAACAAACGTCTGTATAGTCAAAGCTATAGTTTTTCCACTTGTCAGATATAGATATGAGAGTTGGGCCATAAAGAAGGTTGAGAGCCAAAGAACTGATGCTTTTGAATTGTGATGCTGGAGAAGTCTCTTGAAAATCCCTTGTACAGGAAGGAGGTCAAACCAGTCAATCCTAAAAGAAATCAACCCTGAATGCTCATGGGAAGGACTGTTGCTGAAGCTGAAGCTCCAGTACTTCGGCCACCTGATGAGAGGAGCTGATTCATTAGAAAAGACCTGATGCCAGGAAAGATGGAAGACAAGAGGAAAGGAGGCAACAGAGGGTGAAGTGGTTGAACGGCATCTCCGATTCAATGGACATGCTCTTTGGCAAACTCCAGCAGACGGTGAGGGACAGGGAAGCCTGGCGTCCTGCAGTCCATGGGGTCACAAAGCGTAGGATACAGCTTGGTGACTGAACACCATCATTGAATATGTAGCATTCTACCTGACATAAATTAGTGTCTAATAAATACTTGCCAATTACATAAAGTGAGGAAGAAGTTTGTGAATGCATGAAATAATAAATGAAATTGAGAAAAAGTGATTCAAAGCGACTAGAGCTATATTCCAGAATTTTTTTCTATTATTTTCATGTAGTTTGTCAAACATGAATTCAAGTAACAATAATTATATAGTAATAAATTATAAAAAATAATATTAATGTCTAAGAGTGATAAAGCTCTAAGTGTCAGGAGATATGCTAA